>JAUZST010006869.1:0-14561 GCA_034779995.1 Parotocinclus haroldoi
GCGTGTGTGCGTGTGTGCGTGCGTGCGTGCGTGCGTGCGTGCGTGCGTGCGTGCGTGCGTGCGTGCGTGCGTGCGTGTGTGCGCAGTGTGTGTAGTGTGCATGTGTTGAACATTTCTGTTTTGAGTGTACATTCTGGTTTTCGGAGTACATCGAACATTTGTATTTTCAGTATGCATACATGTTTTTAGTATACATAATTTAAATGTTATTTTTTGAGTATGCGTATTTTGAATGAGTAAGCATACATAGCCTTGGAAAGGGGGGTTCTGGGGGTGTTGCAGCACCTCTTCTTTGCACTGAGAGTAGCCTTGGACAGTACCTGCAACAGTAGACTTTGTTTGGATGTTCTCAATCCCAATAGAAAAACTGCAGTTTGGGTTTTGTAATACTAATACTAATAAATACGTATGGGGTGCAGTTTTCTGGGCTGATTTTAGATTTTTAAAACATCGGACTGTCCCATAAGCTGATAATTGTTTTTTTTCTGTCCAAGAATTATAAACATACAGCATAAAGATAATTCGAATGGAAAGTTCTTCACTCCTAAAGAAAGTAAGCAGCTGCTGTTGGTGTATGTCAGGTTCGGCACTCTCAGCGCAGTTTGCTTTAGCTCTGTCAAATTCCACATATTCAGTCAGGAGATGCTATTTTAAATGTCTTATCATAGCTCTGATTGTTTTTGGAGTTTTGCTTTCATCATTCACACTGCAAACTGCACCCATACTGCAACGACATCGATCTAGGAAGAGACTATTTAGTTTACTGAGTATTAGCATTGGAGCACAACTGACAAGCTTCATTTTCATCAACATGGGTCTGTAAATATCAGTCTGGTGAACAAATACTGTTTCAAGAACGACCGCTGTTTAAAGCGGAATTAAATTGTGAATGAATGAAAATATGCATTTCGTGTGATGGATGAACTGGGAGAGGTGAAGGTCTTGATGATATTAAATATATAATTGTTTGAAATGAGGGGCCATTTCAGTTGGGAGTGTCCCCTAATTTTCATTTCTAGTATAGAGTAGATTGCATAAAAGCTTAGTAAATATATGTGTATTCACACTGTGTAATACATGTTGTTGAAAGCAGTGTGCTTTTCATGTGTGGCTGTGTTTGTGGCGCTGTCTTGTGGCGCATGTGTGGTGAAATGTGACCGACACAGGATCGGTTATATGAGACTGATCGGCCACGTGTGACAAGTGAAACGAATTTCCTCCCGCAGTTACTACGACACCAGCAGGTATTTCAGAACTGAGCAGGGATCTGACTGAGAAGCTGTGAGAAACGAGCAAGTTTAACTCTGCAAAGACGCTGTACTTCTTCCTCTGCTTGCTTCTTTCCCTGTGGTGCCTGTAGGAACCCATTTCAAGTAAAAACTAATCCACAACTAGTCCCACGGTCCATACCCCCGTTTTGTGCCGTGGAGAGCAGATCCAGCACGTTATTCATCTAAATGTCTGTGTTGTGTATGTGTGTGGATGTCTGATGTTTTAACTGTATCGTGCTTCTTCACCCATCTGACCTTCCAAGTCCATGGCAAGTACAGAGTCCCCGAGTATGTCCCCTATTCCCACCGGAGGGGGCTCCAAACAACCAAGTACCCTACCTGCTGCTGACATAGCCGTGCTTGTTGTGTATTTTATACTGATAATGGCGGTAGGAATCTGGGTAGGTATCTCTAAAACCATATGACATATATTTAACTCTGATTTCGGTACAAGGAACTGAAGCAGATGAATTATTATTATATTAGTTCACCTGCTAAATATCACATTTGTCTTATGATTGAAAGTCTATGTGGAAAACCAAAAGGAGCACAGTGGATGGATATTTCCTAGCAGGCAAGAACATGACCTGGTGGCCGGTGAGTTCTAAGAATGAACATGAACTCCGTTTGAGCGTTTCGTCGACTTCTTTCTGTGCGATTGGAACAGTCCCGATCTTCTGCTCGCTCTTCAGGTCGGCACATCCCTCTTTGCCAGTAATGTGGGCAGTGGTCACTTTATTGGCTTGGCTGGATCAGGAGCTGCAGCTGGCATAGCTCCTGTTGCATATGAGTGGAATGTAAGTGGGTCCCGTGGATTGATACGATTTCTGTGTTTTTGGGAAACTGTAGGAAGTTCAGTGCAGTTAACCTTGTCCCAAATCCTGTCTGCTAGGGCATGGTGGCGGTTCTGCTCCTCGGCTGGCTCTTCCTCCCCATCTACATCTCATCAGGGGTGAGAAAACCTGTCAACACTACAAGAGAGAGAGAATTGTCTGTCTGTATTCCCTACAATGCACCGTTTTTAAAACGTGCACGAATACACTTTCAGGTAACGACCATGCCAGAGTATCTTCAGAAGAGATTTGGTGGCAGACGAATCCAAATATTTATTGCTGTCCTGTATTTATTTATTTACATCTTCACCAAAATTTCAGTAAGTAAGCTTTGCCTTTGCAACCTTCATGAACAAACCTGTTTTTTTAATATATTTAAATTACTTTCTTCTAATTAGGCAAACTACTGCAGCTGATTAACACTAGTATGTAAAGAACTATACTGCTCACAAAATATCCCTTATTGAGATACCCACTAAGTTTAGTGAGCAGTGTATTTCACCTCACACATTTTTCTAAATGCCTGTAGGCCACCAGTTTTCTCAATTTATTAAATCAGGAGAAAAACGTATTCCTAGCTGCTTCTCCAGTCCGTGGTCTGTGGTGATTCAGTGGTACTGGACTCCTGATCAGAAGGTCCAGGGCTTAAGTCCACAAGCACCGTCAAGCTGCCACTGTTAGAACCTAAGTCTTTAACCTGCAGTGGTTTGCATTGTGTATTGAAAGGCTAGAAGTTATAATTGCTCAGATCCTGGACTGGTCAAATTACTTGACAGTGCCTCCTGCATGACTGGGCCCTCTACAGACAAAATGAGGGAGGGGCAGTCAGAACGGGATCACTACAACAGCTGGTCCTCAGGCAAAAGGAAAGATGATTTATGGGTGCAGAGAAAGTGTCCAGCAGCTGTGAATTATACACAAGCAATCATTGGTCTTCGGTTTTGCCTCAGGTAAAAGAGAAATGGGTCAAAGCTAAACTGGGGTACAAATTAAAGAACATGTTTATTTGTGGTAATGTCTCTGGTAGACCTGTAATAATTGGCAAAGACTATTGAAGTGTTTTAGATCACAAATAATTTTGTTAATATGAAAGCTACAGGGCAGCACAGTGGGTTAGCATCTTACCTGACAGCAAGATGGTCCTGGGTTCAATCCCAGGGTGGAGCGGTCTGGCTCCTTTCTGTTTGGAGTCTGCCTGTTCTCCCCGTGTCTGCGTGAGTTTACTCCAGGTATTCCGGTTTCCTCCCACAGTCCAAAGACGTGCGTTTTAGGTCATTTGGTGACTCTAAATTGGCATCGATTTAAGGGTGTAATGGTGACATCTACAAGGCTAAAGATCAAGGTTAAAGATACAGTCTTAGGCACTGAGAGTCAAATCAGCTTGAATGTTTTTATAAGCCAGCTAAGAAATATCTGTTGACTTATTAAAATTAGTTAGTTCTAACTAACCACCAAAGGCACTGCATATCTCTTTACGTCTCTTAATTATGTTCTTGTTTGGCCCGCCAGTGATTTCAGTTGTAACACTAAAGGTCCTGTGTGCAGGTGGATATGTACGCGGGTGCTGTGTTCATTCAGCAAGCTCTGGGGTGGAATATTTATCTGGCTGTAGTTCTTCTGCTGGTTATTACTGCCATCTACACAGTGGCAGGTCAGAGTCAAAAGATTCTCTTACAGTGCTGATTTGCAACTAAAAAAAACACAGCATTGGTTTCTCTGCACTGTATTTATCTACTTCCAGGAGGTCTTGCTGCTGTCATTTACACTGATGCTGCTCAGACGGTCATCATGTTGATTGGGGCCCTGACCCTTATGGGCTTCAGTATGTACAGTTTATTGTTCTACTGAAAAGATGTATTAACTGTTTAATCAACTGACGTAAACAAGTTATGGTTCATGTATTCCACCATTGACCAGAAGGTCCACACATTGCCAAGCTGCCACAGTTAGGCACTAGTGTACCCCGCAAGATTGTTCTGTAAATGTAAATGCTTCTCTCACTGCTCACCCTGACATTAATGGTTTCTTTGATTGTGTCAAGGTTTCGTGGAGGTTGGTGGATGGCAGGCTATCTTTGATGGCTACAGCCATGCCATTCCCTCTATAAGAGTTCCCAACACCACCTGTGGAATACCTCGAGAGGATGCCTTTCACATTTTCCGTGACCCTGTAAACTCTGATCTGCCCTGGCCTGGAATGATTGTGGGAATGTCTATAACTTCTATATGGTACTGGTGTTCTGATCAGGTAAGAGCTGAGAGCTTAAGGTCCAGAACTTTGAACTTGATGTTCAGTCCATCTGAGATGTATTTGTCTGCTTGTGAATGCAGGTTATAGTGCAGCGCTCCCTTGCTTCTAAGAACCTGCTGCATGCCAAAGGGGGCTCACTGCTGGCTTCCTATCTCAAAGTCCTGCCTCTTTTCATGATGGTACTGCCAGGCATGATCAGCAGAATTCTTTATCCAGGTACTCATGTCACAACTATGGCACACGAACAGGAATTAATATGTAACAGATTTTTCTAGACCACTTGATTTACCGGGGGAAAAAGAATTTAGAAAGGCACATCTGTACCCCTGTGTTTTCAAGTAGAAGTTGACAAAACATAATATAGCCATGAGCGATCATTATCGTGCCTGCAGATGTCCATAACTCGATGCGAAAAAGGGGAGGCACAGCGGCTGCCGCACAGCAAGAAGGTCCTGGGTTTAATACCAGGGTGGCCTGGACCCTCCCCATGTCTGCGTGGGTTTACTCGGGGTACTCCAGGTCCTCCCCTATATATGACTCATTTGAGATGAACTTGGATGGATCGTCGCTAAGATGGCCACTGATGCCGATAGCAAGGTTTAAGAAGCCAAATAAACAAACAAACAATGTAAATAAAAACGCAAGAGACTGGTTTGCCCTGCATGCTATTGGAAACATGCCGGGGCATTATGGGAAATGTAGTGCCTGTAGTTGCATGGTATGCCCTGTTGTTCAGCTCAAATGTTAACGCTGTGATTTCGGTGGGGAATGTGCCCCTGTTTTGAATTTGGAGTGGAAATATAAAGCAGCAGCTTGTCTGTTTACTTACCTTTGTTAGAGCATGTGGAATTTCTCCATTTGTCTTTAGCTCATCAGTTCTTCTTGTTTCCTACTGAAAGTTCATGGAACTTTTTAAATATACTTGTGAACTGTGAAAATGCCTCTTTTTTTCCTTTTGTTTCCATCATTCATTTTAATACACTGCTATTCAACACAAGTCGTACATCATGGAAACATTTAGTACAGTACTGCACAATAACAGAGTCATTCTTATCTCGGATCTTTTATAAAACGTAAAAAAAGACTTGGAAGACACTGTAGAAAATGAAGGCAGGAATGTTTTCTGTTTGAAGACGCCAATTCTCTTTTCTGTCAGCAGGTCACAAGGGTTTGAACATACTGGTTTTCTGGCATTCACACGCTGATTTAAATACCGTTTTTAGTTCCAATTACAATTCTTCATTTTGGACACAGCTCCTAATTGCAGGACAAGTTAAAAAAAAAATGATTTGGACACATTTTAACACAATTTTGATGGCCCTTTTTTCCTGGATGACTGATTTTCTTGAGCCCCTGTCATTTTTTCATGTTAAAACTTAACATGAGGTTATCTTTGGTGTGCTTGACTAGACGAGGTCGGATGTGCAGACCCTGAAGTGTGTAAACAGGTCTGTGGAAATGCTGTGGGCTGCTCAGACGTTGCCTACGCCAAACTTGTCATGGAACTCCTTCCTCCAGGTCAAACAAAAACTATTCTCTAGCTCTTGTATGCATTTTCTTGCTGTCAGGAGAGCACATTCTGGATATGCGTGTTTATGTTTATGTGTAGGTCTGAGGGGTCTAATGATGGCTGTAATGGTAGCTGCTCTCATGTCTTCCCTGACCTCCATCTTCAACAGTTCCAGCACTCTCTTCACCATAGATCTGTGGAGACATTTCCGTCATACCGCTACAGAGTTTGAGCTCATGATCGTGGGCAGGTGAGACGTGTGATGATTCGCGTTATCATTCAGATGTAAAGTTAAACCTTGTGTCATATAATTTACCTAATTTTAAAGATCACGTGCAAAAATAACTAACTGAAAATGAGACCTGGTTATCATGCCCATTTCTCTAAAGACCTTTGTGTATCAAATGTGTTAATATATTTTTAAACGTACCAAATCATATGTTTCCATTGATAACAGTCCGTATATAAGGAATAATCGCGCCCTCTAGTGTTTAAAGAATGTAAAAGCTTGATTGGATCTCCATAAAAAGGACGGCATCTCTGTGATTATTGCACTCCAAGGTTTTATCTTTGTGAATTGGACTTTATGACAGTGGAAAACGTTAACACTTTAGTGAAAAAAAATTCTAAAGCCTTGATCGGGGCACAGACGATTACGTTGTGTTTGATCTCCCCCACCTTGTGTAATATTCAACCCAGTCACACATGATTGAAATCATTATAATTAGAAACTTTCTATTCCTTAAACCAAACGAAAAAAAAACAAAAAAAAAAACGAACCACCTTCGTGAAACAATTAAACCGAAATAAACCACAAACTATGCTAAGGTCTTTTGTGTTTCTGTGTACTCAGAGTGTTTGTCCTAGTGTTAGTGGGGGTGTCAGTGTTATGGATCCCTCTGGTGCAGGCCAGTCAGGGTGGTCAGCTCTTTGTCTACATTCAGTCTATCAGCATGTTCCTACAGCCCCCGGTCTCTGTGGTGTTCATGGCTGGCTGCTTTTGGAAGAGGACCAATGAGAAGGTATCGTCTGGTTTGTAGGGCTATCACAGCTTTTAAACGTGCTCAACTATTAACCAGAAGATTGAAGGTTCATGTCTCAGCATTCGAGCAAAACTCCTAAACCCAGCAATTGCTTGGATTGATCCATTGTAACGTTCTAGTAATCATAAGTCTGGTTCCTCCTTAAGCCAGCTTTTTCATACTGTCATAGTTGTAGTGCACTGGATTCATGCTTTGTGTGTTGCATTCTTTTTATGATCCAGGGGGCATTTTGGGGCTTGGTACTGGGATTGCTGGTTGGATTAGTGAGGATGATTCTGGATTTCATCTACCCTGTGCCACAGTGCTATGAGACAGACAGCAGGCCAGATATCATTAAATATGTGCATTTCCTCCACTTCTCCATCATCCTCTCACTGTTCACTGTGGCTATAGTTGTGTGTGTGAGTCTGGCTACGGAGAAACCGACAGAAAAACAGGTCAGACACACACACACACACACACACACACACACACCTTTCACCTAGTAGTTTGTTTAGCCTTCCATTGTCAACACAACAGTACCAAGTTTTCTTTAATGGTTACGGAGTTTGGAGGAATAAAAGAGATCCTGCTTTGTAGAGAAGCTCTCCAGATGGTCCTTGACACTAAGCAACACATCGCTGTCCCACCCATGAGTGATACCAGTATAGTAATTACAGTGTTAAGCACAAAAACCTGAAAGAGAAACGTTAAGACTGTGCTCATTGTAATTTAAGTTGAATTATGCGAGAATCTGATTCTAATTGAAGGCCCACATATTGAGATTGTGAAATGACTACACACACCTGCTGCTCAAACCAAAAGGTTCTTTTCCTTTGTTTTGAAATTTCATTACAATTCAAACTCATTTTAAAGCATTTTGCCCACCGCCTCCATTCCCAGCTTTCCGGATTCCTTCCCAGTTACGGATTCTCTCACTTGTCCTGCATTTTCTTAAATCGCATCCTCTGCTATTAAAACCCTTCATCTGAAGTTGGTTTGTGCAAAGGCTTTGTTCATCAGCCTGTTTGTTTGATAGCTGCGTTATTTGACCCGTTACAGATAAGTCGGATGACGTGGTTCACCAGATTTGATCCTCTTCAGAGTGAAGCCGACAAGGAAGCTGGAATCAGTGGAGTCGACAGTGGCATAAGCCATGTAATGGAGAACAGAAATACTGAGCAACACACAGGAGGTTAGTCACCCGTGGCTTTTTTTGTTTACTGCCTCCATTTCCTTGAAATGTTATTAATTATTTGAGAGGCACTTGCTAATAAAATGACACGCATGTTCCTCTAAGCAAAAGCAGAGCATAAAACACTGGTTTAGCACAGAGACTGGTAACCTGGGATTTAAGACCATCCTTATACAGCAAACATTTCTCTTTACAGCTTACGGCACATTCTTATTTTATTTCCATTATTGTGTTTAATCCACTCACAGGACAGCAGAATGGGGGAAACCCATCAAATCATACATGCCAATTTAGCAAACAAGAAAAAGGAAGATGGTAGACAAGAAAAGAGATGATGGTAGATGAAATACAAAAAAATATTGGCCGTGCTTCCAATAAATAACCTCTTCAAAGTTTGGTAAGCTTACATGCTTACCTTGTCCACTAGAGAGTAAGATAAGTGTGAGGCTATAGCAGGGTTAAGAAAACATTTGAGGACACAATGTACAAGAATGTCACTTGTCCTAAAATGTCACTTGTTCTTAAATAGTTACAAAATATATATATATAATTATATAAAGTTATATAATAACATGTAACGTTAAGAAAACACATGGAAGTAGACACTCTAGACAAAGAATCCTCCCTCTGAACTAAGGACCAGAAGGTCAAGGGTTCAAATCCCTTCTGTGTTCTCACTGTTGGGCTTTTTGACCAAGGCCTTTAACAACTTTAACAAGCACAACAAGTTGCGTGGACTACAAGACTGGATCAGCTGTAGGTTGATCTGTATAAGAGCATGCAAAATGTTTTATGTAAGGAATTAACAGAATTAATTAAAAACAGCAAAAACAAACTCAAACAGTAAACCTTATCTAATGACTTAAGAGCCGAACAGTTGAAGCTCAAAAGTGGCCCAGTCGTGGTAACTTGGCAAAGCTGGCCTTTTTAGTGCAGCGTTCTGATGAGTAGTAATCAAAGTTTCCCCCTGCTTATATTGGTGATCGTGCTCCCTGGAGGGCCAGGCCCTGTAATGGCACCAGCTGCCATACAGTCCTCATGCACTGCTGTTTCCAGCAGCGGAGTGTCATTTCCAGTCCACAGGCGCTGCCTGGTTAGTACTTAAGAGCCTGCTCCACTCAGCCTACCCTCATTTAAGTGACCTGTGCATTATTCACTCTCACCAGATTCAAGTACCGCCCTTTCTGAGGCCACTCCTTCTAAGCTTAAGTCCACTCTGCTCTGGCTGTGTGGAATGGAACAAGAATCCGGAGGGAAAAGCCCCCCTCCAGCCCCACCTGCGGAAGTGCTATGTTCTCTGGAGGAAGATCCCTGCATGAGGAACGTGGTAAATGCTAACCTCCTTGTGTGCCTCTCAGTAGCAGTGTTTCTGTACGCCTACTGGGCCTGACGGGCCTTGATCACATATCTATATTTCAGGAGCGCTTAAATCAGTGAGAATTAGATATAAATATAGAAAAAAAAGGGTGCTTAATGAAGGAGCACAGGGTTACACCTCTTTTATTTATTCAGTGACTGCACACGTTTGACAAGGCCAAATACTCACCAAAGTACAGTCAAATGTTCCACGTGGTTTATTTAATAAAGATTCTTCCAAATCCGCTTGTATTTAGGGTTGTTTTTATTATTGCCATTATTTTTTAAATCATGTACATCATTCAGCTTTTTTTGTATGAAATACAGCAGCCATCAGTACAACACAATGGAGTATCTTTGTTCGTGTGAGAGAGAAAATGGTGCACAAAGTATAAAAGAAAGGTTCTAGAAAATACAATCAGCATTTATCACACGTTGAAACCACCGTCAACGCTGAATGTTTTCTGAAGAGCTGCTTCCTGAGTTTAACTGAACAAACCGTTATCTGTACGTTTGATCTACTACTAAAAAATTGACTGTAAAGTGTATCAGAGTAAATTCAGCATAGTTTTGGGGACACGTATGTAGCATTATCCAGAACAAATCTATTTTAATAAGGGATGGAACAGCAGAGACGGGAAAACAACCCTTTACAAGTTGCACTTAAGGTGATCTATTTATCAGCAAACACGAACATCTGGGAAGCTTAAACATTTATCAACTAATTTCTTGTTGCGTTATTTGGTCCATTAAACGAAACCCTGTGAAACGATCGGTACAGTGATTGTCTTCATGGTAAGCACAAGTTAGTTTGCCGTTCGCTGCATTTCCATGTGTAATTAGGATAAATGCTTCAAAGCGTTCTTTTAACGAGTTTTTGGTAATCACTCCTAGAATCTCCCAGGCGTTAAAATGACAATCTTGCACTCCGATACAAAACATTTAAAACCCAAAGGACTGAAGAGAAGACGACAACATGCATACAAAGTAGAATTAAGTGTGTGCGGATCTGAATGTAGGCCTGTCCCAATTAGAGTCTCACTGTGATTATTGCCAATGACCATGATTCTATTTTAACGAACATGTTTAATGAGTTATTTAACTATATTTGTGATAAAACAAAGCAGGGCTGGGTGACTAATCTACACCCACCAATCATTTTAGCAGGTCTGTTTGATCCGTTCCACGCACACAGTTGGGGGATATTAAAAAAAAAAATCTATCCCATAACAAAATATCCCCTCATTTTTGTGATTGTAGTTCTCTAATCAGAGACCGTAGTAAAACCCACACTAACACACCACCTCCAGACCATCAGTGCTGAAAATGATCCACCACCCAAACCATAGTGGTCCTGTGAGCGTCTTGGCAGGGAGCAAACGAAGTATGCAGATACACAGAGTCTGTAACTGTAGAATTATAAAGGGCTTCTCTATGCAAATGCAACTGATAAAATGGGCAATAAGTGTAGATTGAGGATTTGAATTAGAATGAATTTGAATGGTATTAGAATTAGAACAGGCAGCTCAGTGGGTAGCACTGTCACCTCCGACAGAAGGTCCTGGGTTCAGTCCCAGATGGAGCGGCGTGGCTACTTTAGGTGTGGAGTCTTCATCTGTATGCATGTTAGGTTAATTGGCGTCTCTAAAGTGCTCCTGGTGCGTAAATGAGTGTATGTGCCCTGTCTAGGATTCTTCCTGCCTTGTGACAAGTGCTGCCGGCTAAGCACCGCCTTTCCCGTGACCTTGACCACAATTTAGTGGATATGAAAATATACTGCTCACAAAAAGGAGGGAAATTAAAATATTCCCCGAGTCTTGTGAGCAGTGTAAATAAATCCAATAAATGAAAGTAGGGGTGGCGACACATGACTGTCCCTCTCGCCTCCCAGGTCCAGAGGTTCAGGAGTGTGTGCACTCTGGTTTCCGCTCCAATTTAAAGACATTCCTTAAGTCATCTCTTAGTGTGTGCCCATGTGATGTACTGATGATGATGCACCATGTATTTGGGATGTATTCACTCTAATCTAATACGTACCAAAAATACCCATGAACGTAAAACAAAACAGATGGCATTTTGCATAGGTCAGCTATTAAACATCGTTTACTGCCCCCTCCAAGTAGCTGTAATTAACATTAACTGTGTTAACATAAGTTACATGTTCATGGTAATAAAACTTCCTCTTAAATAATTTGAATGACTGTACTGTGACTGTAGTCGTGATAATCAGCTAAGACGTCCTATTTGTGACAGGTCTACGCGAACCCCATTGAACCGAAAACGTTCAATTCAATTTTTTTCCCCTTTGCCTCACAATTACACACGATAAAACATACAAATACATAATCCATATGTTTGTATGGCCAGCGAAACACAACTGCACGCCACATTCCTATTTCTGCACTTAAAGCCTAAGCAGCGGGCAGCATTCGGGCACGGGTTGAGTACATGTGGGAATGGTACAGTATAAAACGTGTCCCCTCGTCCCTTACCTCCAAACAGCAATGCATAAACAGTAACAGCCTCGAAGAAGCTCCATCAGTGCCGAGAAACCCAGGACGCCAGGCCGAGTGTCTGCTTTAAACGGGAGTGATTGACTGAGGAGACGACCCTCCTCTTCAGAAGGCAGTGCTTTCCGATTGATTCTCAGCATCAGGTGGCAGGGCTGCAGTTTTTTCCTCAGCTACCTGAGGCCTTGTTGGTCCGGTCAACACCTCGCTCACATCTACACAATCAGAATATCCAGTCAGCACCTGGGAAATGGAGCTATCGCTAAATAGCAGCATTATCTTCATGTACTTTCCTACAGCGTACGTGTGATTACCACAGGCTTACAGAGATTTCTGAAGAATTATCCCAGGTTTGAGCTCACACTAATTACTAATCACTTTAAAAAAAAAAGCCACAACGTATAGAACTCATCCCTTTTAGGTACATTTTAGTGATCTGCTTTACAAATTTATTCCAAAGATGGCATGGGATCTTGCCCTGCACAGATGCTACCAACCTGGGATTAGTTGTAGTTCTGAATTCGGAGTTCATTGTAAATCAGTGAGGACATGTGCAATACAACTCCATTCATGCAAAGAATTACTTATGAAGTACGGATTTTCTGCGAGGCTTTAGCAAACCGGTTAAATTGACATTACCCCTTACGGGAAAAACGTGTTCGGTATTTGACGAGCCTTCTGAAACAAAAAGCTGACGAGGAGTATCGAGGGACGGCAGAACATTTGGGATTTTTTTGCCAGTGATTTTTCACCTTACGAAACGGGTGTCGTTTTCAGGTCCTTTTTTTTTTTTTCCCCCCAGTGGAAATGGGTTACACTTATCCTCTACACTTGCAAGACGATTTTCATTTGCATGTATGCATTTATTTAACATTTACGTGATCAAATATAATGACACTGCTCACAAAAAATGGATAATATTTCAAAATGAATATGAAGCGATTAAAAAAGGTTTGAACATTTTTCTCATTTTTACGCAGCTGAGATGCAAGATTAATTACGGTGATTGTGCAGTAAGTGATATATTCATGGGGTGAACAGAAGTATGTTAAACTGGATGAGAGCGCCCCCGCATTGACTGTTCAGTAGGGTGTATGGTCACCCAACAAAATACACCGACAGTGATGGAGCATGGGCAGGATCAGACTGTCCCACAGTTCATGTGGGATCCCCATCATATTCATTTTGAAATCTCCCCTCATTTGTGTGAGCAGTGTATAAGGCCCACCAAATTCACCAGCCTACCACAGCGGAGACTCAAATCCCAGGTCCCCGCAGTGATGGGTTAGTGATGTCATTGTATCACCCACGCAACCAGACAAATAGTACGTTTTCTTTTAAAGTTAGTTTGTAATACTATAGATAATAAAAACATTTAAGCAGGAGGTTAGATGGCCAGAGTTGACTGAATATATACGGCTTACAAAAATTGGTCGATATTTCAAAATGAAATAACCAATAACGAAATATCCCCTGGTTTTTCTGAGCAGTAACTAGTAAATTAAGTGAAAATTGTCTGTGGTAATCACCCCTATGACAAATCTATGGCAAATAATAAAAAAGCCTTGCTTAATTCTTTAAAGAATGAAACAAACACACCAAGGATTTGTCATTTTAACAGATGGCACGGTGTCTCATCATTTTCTGTCAAAGATTGATTCATTTGATTGATTTCCAATTCCTATCAGATGACATTACCCGTGGTGCGGCTTCACCCAGTGTTTTCAACGAAGGCACATAAGTGAGTGTAAGATAGAGGTGTGGTTATAAAAAGCACCAACATGCCGTTCATGCATGTTAGTTAGCGGTTAGTTGGCGTTAGTGAGCAGTAGCGTCAGTTAGTATGCATCAGCTTTCAGTTGTGCCATTCTTACCATAGCCTGCCATTCAACTCAGTTCACAGACAGGACCTCACACATCTGTAAGAGTTTAACAATGCCACATCATGCGCGGCACAGGACACCCGATCAATTCATCAATTACAATGAATTACTTTGTAAGCAAGACATCCTGACAGTGGAAGCTCAACACGTACGGCTGCGATTCCCCCAGCATGAGTGAAAGATTCGTTTCTGAGAGGCAGTAAGAAGAAGTAATAAGTGTATTGAGGTGGCCTGAGGGCTGCAGCGATCGTGCTCATGCTTATGCTCATGCAGATGGATAGGCGAGGAGCCGTGTGGTGAAACCACAGAGAAGGGTGATGTTCAGACCGCTCGAAACTGCTGGCTTCCGGTTACCAGAAAGGAATTTTTACATTTTTTTAATGCAGTCGAATCCGGTTAATGGGACCACATCGAGACGAGATTGTTTTGGTCCTAACAAACAAAAATGCCCTATGTTACAAGACGGGATACGTTAAATGTTTATTAAACCTTTATTGTACGATTTACACGTAATGTGAACATACAAACAAGAACTACTGTTGCTTACCAACTTTGTTCATTGAAAAATAAATTTGCAACCAAGTTTTTCTAAACGATTTACAACACAATGTATAGATACTCAGCATGCAAAGTAATAATACTGTAAAAAAGTTTTTACTAAATTCCAGTCAACGTTTGAAGAACTTATCCAGTGGGATCTGATACCTTCTCTTGACGGACTGCACTTGAAC
>JAUZST010006870.1:0-14560 GCA_034779995.1 Parotocinclus haroldoi
TGTGTGTGTGTGTGTGTGTGTGTGTGTGTGTGTGTGTGTGTGTGTGTGTGTGTGTGTGTGTGTTTGTGTGTGTTTGTATGCCACCTGATAACACAGGAAAGCACCAGGTTTTAATGGAACCACAGGGTGTAGGTTATGATGTTATGATGTTCCTTCTGAGCTATAGGACTCACCCAGCACTGAACACATCCCAGTCAGAAACGTCACTTCATAATGGACGACAAAATGAATCACTGGTACAGCAACTGTATATCATGTATCATATATGTATGTCCGTTAAGCAGTGAAGACCGTGGTGGGACTAAAACTTATGTCTGGAAACACTTGAATCAATAACAAACCCATGGGGACATTGGTTAAATAAGTAGAACTCCTTAGCGACCGTGAGGCTAGAACCTGGGGCAAAGTGTACCCTGTGCCCTTACTGTGCCCTTACTGTGCCCTGTAGCTCGTTCTTTTTTTACTTACTCAATTACTTATGTGAATGATTATTTCAATAGAACTTTAACTACAGTGTGGTTTTTGGCTTCCTTATTGGAGCCACATTGTGGATTTCAGTAAATCATGAGTTCTGAGTTGTGATTGTGTGACTTTTTTGGTTTTAGGAATGCCTGGTCTCCTGATGTGAGATTTAAAATCTGCTTCAGTGCAGTTTGAGGGACAAAGGTTTGCCTGGTAAGCACTTTTTCTTGAACTTGTTTTCCCCAAACGTCCTCGCCAGATTAAACTGTTGGCTCATAATAAACAGCAGATAAGAAGAAATGGCCAGAGGACAGTGGTTTAGAGATTTCCTGTGAAAGGCAGCTCGTCAGCACAGCACAATTCCAGTGGGTAGGGGACATATAAAAGCATGTCATTGCGGGTCATTATGCTGCTGTCTGAGGGATACTGTGTGTTAATAGATCACTGTAACAACACCGAAGTCCTGGGAGCCACAACAGTGGATGTAAACCTCATTGGCACTTTCCCGCATATCCATTCAGTCTTTAGAGTTCTACCATCACCTCATCCAGTCCCTCCCTACCTTTTGTTCTTTTGCTCTATCTCAATCACCCAGCTGTGCTTAAACGTGCGCCCTTGGCTGCACTGTTTGTGTGATCTTTGCTGAATAGTAGGCATGCCAAACAATGCAACAAACATGCCAGCTGATATTTGGCACCTAGACGATGTAAGGGAGGAATAATAGCACAAAAGAAAAAAAGAAAAACAACCATGCGGCCAATGGCCGAGCTGGAAACTCTGGATGATCTAGCGGTAGCGAGTTGTGCTGAGCTGAGCTGTGACTTGGATGGTTTAAAGTGACGCCAAGAAATACTCTGAGAGAATTATCTGATCGTATACGGTGGCTTCTGCTAATGTAAACGTGAGCAGACTATTCTGAGTGTGTGCGCCTGCGTGTGTGCGCGGTGCGTATGTGTGCGCGTGCGTGTGTGTGTATGCCCGTGTGTGCGCCTGTGTGTGTGCGCTTGCGTGGGTGTGTACCCCTGCGTGTGTGTGTGTGCCCCTGCGTGTGTGTGCGCGTGCGTATGTGTGCGTCTGCGTGGGTGTGTATGCCCGTGTGTGCGCCTGTGTGCTTGCGCGCCTGTGCGTGTGTGCGCTTGCGTGTGTGCGCTTGCGTGTGTGTGTACCCCTGCGTGTGTGTGCGCCTGCGTGTGTGTGTACCCCTGCGTGTGTGTGCGCCTGCGTGTGTGTACCCCTGCGTGTGTGTGTATGCCCGTGTGTGCGCGCGCGCTTGTGTGTTTGTGCGCCTATGTGTGCCTGTGTGAGTGTGTGCGCACCTGTGTCTGTGTGCCTGTTTGCGCGCCTGTGTGTGTGCCTGTGTGTCTGTGTGCCTGTGTGCCTGCCTGTGTGTGTCTGTGTGCGCGCCTGTGTGTGTATGTGCCTGTGTGTGTCTGTGTGTGTGTGTCTGTGCGCCTGTGTGCCTGTGTGTGTGCCTGTGTGAGTGTGTGTGCGCGCCTGTGTCTGTGTGCCTGTGTGCGCGCCTGTGTGTGTCTGTGTGTGTGTGTCTGTCTGTGTGTGTGTGTCTGTCTGTGTGTGTGTGTCTGTCTGTGTGTGTGTGTGTGCCTGTGTGTGTGTGTGCCTGTGTGTGTGTGTGTGCCTGTGTGTGTGTGTGTGCCTGTGTGTGTGTGTGTGCGCGCCTGTGTGTGTGTGTATGCGCGTGTGTGTGTGGGGGGGGGGGACTGAGTGGGAGGGTCTAACTCAGGAGACAGTTTGAGCCTAGCACAGAGATACTGGCTTGGTATATTGTGTCAAATACTCCCCTCTCCTCCACTTTCCTTATTTCCTTTTCCATAAGTGAGTAGTGTCGTGTTTCGTGTTGTGCGATTCTGACTCGCTTACGAATCTGGTCAACATTGTGCAACTAGAGTGCATTTTGAACAGAGGGGGGCTGCTGTGGAGGAGCTGCTTTGGGAATTGGGCTTCATGCTTAGAAACACATGTCCTGGCACATTTTACAGGAAGAAGAGTGAGATTAAATAGAACAGGTCTCGTAGCTGTTCTCTAAAGCGAGCGCTGATGCTAAGAATGAGTCCTGACACCCAATCGGTTTGTGTGACATTTAGTTAATAAGTATGATTATCATGTCTTTGGCTGGAAACAAGGCGAGTATACAGTAAGCTATAAAGTCTTGCCTCAATGCCTCATTGCACTTGGGGAATCAAGAATTTGGCTGAACCGAAGGCCCCCAACTTTGAGAGGCCCTGCTTTATTACAAGGGGGAAAGGTCTATTGGAATCAAATGGCAGAGTTACAGGAGAGAACAGGGTGGAAAAGAAGAGGAGGGGGACAAGAAAGTGTGAAGAAGCATGATGAGAGGGAAAAGGAAGGAAAACATGAACCTCAAATGCACAATGCAGTGTTTTTTTTTTATTTTTTACATGATGTACTAAGTATAAAGTGCAGTCTTAAGGATTGCAATATCTCCAGCTGCCAATAGAGAGAGATGACAGATGAGCCGAGGGGGATTTCAGGAGCCCTGAGGAGGCAGGGAACCCAATGTGACCCTAGGAAACAAATATTCCCCAGGGCAAGGACCAGAGTACCTGAAAAGGGGGGGTCCAAAATTTGTGCTGGATCCAGATGTTCATAATATACTAGTCTTTGCTTGGTTGGACTTCTCGTATTACTTGCACTCAAAGTGGGAAAAGTATGGCCAATCGGATCGCTTGAGACGGCACAAGATCTGGAAATGAATTACTTCTAAAAGCAGGGTAGTGAAAAAAAAGCATAATGTTTCCTTTGACGGACCTGACTAGCTTCAGATGTCACTTAACTGTGCACAATCACCTGTGTGGAATCAGGTCACATGATCTATGGCATGATGTCAGTACATATTCAGGCATGCGCCTGCATTTTACAATGTAGGGAAACAGGATGTTGCCTGGATATCGTAAAAGTTTTTACGCTGCTGTAATATGAATATAAAGGATATTTTCACATGGAAACTGCATGCACGAATGATACGCAAGTGTGTGTCAGAACATGAGTGGAACTATGGATTTTTGGAAAGACAGCCCCCAATGACAAACAAACAAAACAGCATTTCAGTTGCATTTGGTTCTTTTTGATCTTTATTCTTTTTAATGTATCCACCCTTTGATTAAGAATTGCATACTCTGTGCTGTCTTCTTCTGTTCCTTGAGTCTTTGTGATTAGTCCATGTATTCCGACCTTTTGGAGTACTGTATCTGTGGTGGACCTCATCACAAACAGCCATCATGCTTTTCTTGGTCCCCATTCTTGTTATCCCAATTCCTGTACGGCTTGATGTTTTAGGATTATCATAAGGTGTTTATAAAGTCCCAGTTTAATAAAGCTAAGACTCACCATCCAACGCAGCGATTCAGAAACAAATGGGGCTCTGGTTTTATCCCCGTTACATGGATTCGATCTGAGCCCCATGGGTGACGTGACAAACCTCAAGGCACAGCAATGTTAAAGTGGGACTTGGTTTATACTGTAAATCCCCTCCATACGGAAGTGATTTCTGTCTGAGAATTAGTTCTTACTACAGTATGGAGTATAATTGTAATTTATAGATTTGCCCTTAGTGTTACAGTATGACCCGCTCAGGATTCTTGGTTCGTAAATATACCGCACTTTAGAGGGAATCGGGAAGCCAGATAAGAAGAAAGCCAATGCCATTTTATGATGTCAGTCCTGATCACAAGCACACAGGGATATTCCCAGCATTAGATTCTAGCCAAAATAAGAAACGGATCAGCATGTGGGTGGAAGTTGGCCTTTGCGGACACACAGGGGTATTTCCATACAAAAAAAAATATGACACAGTGTAATGAAGTCATCCCCTAAATAGTAGGGTATTGTAGCCATCAGTTCTCTACCGTGATATGCGAAGGGGGTTATAATCTCCGCCTTCTTGCTGATCTGTGCAGATAAAAATGTGCTCTCAGACAGGGCTTTTTTTTATTTTTTGGAATCTGCTCACTTTCCCTATTTGGGTGGAAACACTGCAAAAGCCAAATGGTCATCTTTGGCTAGTGAGTGATAGATATACCCAAGCTTCTACTTAGTATCAGTACTTTACAAATCATTTGAGTCTGGAAGAGGGATCCAAAACATGAACTTGACGTGATTTGTGTACGCTCTTAAGTGCTGTCGAATGGCTTAGCAGTCCTGGGATGAGGCCGTTAAAAGGTAAATCACTGGAAATCTGCAGCATTGCACGAACATTAGCCCATTAACTCCGAAATGATCTTTTGCATTTGAATAAGATAATGAAAAATCAGTAATAATGTCAATGACCTTATACAGAGCAGGGTAACTCTTTGCCTTAAAACAGCTTTAAATCAGCTTGGAACACTGTCATAGCCCTGACAAGATTGCGGTGAGATGTTGGACCGTGATTCAAGGAAATATTACTTCCAGTTCTCTGAGGGCTGAAATCTTTCCCGAGTCTGTGCACTCATTTCTTTTAATAGTTCCGTGTTTAAATCTGGTGATTTGGGAAGCGATAGAACGGACATATCTTAGCACTCTTGAGTCATATTGTAATGTGGGGGACACCCCAGGCCGGTGTTAGGTGATGTGAGCTGCTCCACTGATCTGGAATAGGTCCAGCCCTCATCATGAGAAGCACTGAGGCTCAGGAACAACCCTCCCCTTTTTGAAACTGGAAGGTAATTTGCTCAATATACACTGAAACTGGAACAATATGGTCTGCAGCGAAGCAGACTTTCGAACAGAGCCAGATGACTTTATAAATCCCTCATCTCACCAGATGAAGGATACAAACCAGAGCTCTACTGGTTCATATCCCACTCCTGGTGAGTTAAGCTCTGTTGGTTTCAGTTGTCAACAGGCGATGGCAGTTGTTACGTGACCAGACCGGGCTTAATTACTAGGGCCCAACTACATTCATGGAAAATGATCAAATGATAGTAATCAGCTGTTGTGCCAGATTCGGCACTGCTACCACCAAATGCAAGTTCTTCTAAGCAATGGGAGTAAAGAGTACCTCCATTTACGAACTAAAGCTATTGCGTGTGCTCACATGACAAGGCCGACATTTGGCAGAACGGGTCCTGAATTTGGGGGGAAAACCACCACCTGTTTGCTAGGAATGCTTCGTAGTGCAAATTAACCAATGAACGTAAGGCACTTGAATGAAGAATCTCAGATCACTAACAACAAACCTCTGGATCCAGATTAATTTAATTTAAGGTCAGAGTCTCTATTACAAGGGAAAAAAAAGCAAATATGAAGTGGAATGCAGAAGGTGGTGCTTTGACCATATATTTAGCAATCACGAAACTGCTAGTAAAGTCTGTTGGAATAGGTTCAGCGGTTTTTTAAAATCCTAGTCAGGGTCATGAGGGAACACAGGTCACAAGTGTACCTTTGATGGGACCTCGGCCTATGGCAGCACCGGCAGTGTTCTCTGTTGTAGCACCGGGGTGATCTCAGACTGGCCTCCCCTCCCTTAGGTATGTTACACAAACAGAAATACAGGTAGGGTTCTGGCATTACCACAGTCACATAGCAGTTTAGATACTTTGCACATAGTGTTCTATTTAAACAATAATATTATTGAAGCACAGTATGAAAATGTTAGTACTGTATGGAAAATTGTGTATCATTTATACAATTTGAAACACTTACCGATAACAAAAATGACAGGAACTTTAGTATGTTCTCTGCTTTTTAAGACTGCAGTTCTCTTCTCTGTCAGTTTTCTGCCATTCAGACACGAAGACTTTATAAATATTACCGTCACCATTTGCAGCATTGGTTTAGATGGAAGTGGTTGTACTTTTGGTAAAGTTAGCAACTGTTTTGTAAAATGTTTCCTCTGTTCGACCCTTGCTCCAGGTCTTTTAAGGCTGTTCCTGAATCATCGCGTCATTTTGATGTTTTCATAACTCCCACCTGTTCAGTTTATACAGCTGGGACTAGCCGAGCTGTACCTCACCTGTGCAGGTGTGTTTGTAACCGTGGCATAGAAAGTCAAGCGTCTTTTTTTAATGTGGGTGTCTCAGTGATTTCCCTAACACTGATTTCGTTAGAAACCGCCAGAGGTAAACTGTAGAGCAGACAAAGACAAGCCTGAGTCGAGTTCAGCGGTGCTTGTGAGTCAGTGTCTAGCTGCATTGTGTGTCATCAGAGAAGACAGTGATTCTTAATAACCTACCCCAAAAAAAAGGCGCTTGGCTCCGAGTGCCTGCCTTTAAAATCAGGAAGCAGTGAACAATGTGGACCTCAGTTGAAAGATAACATTCCTTGGCAAGCTAAGTATGTGAACTTTCACATTCATGCCGAGTTCCTTCAGTTCTGTTTTCTTTGGAAATAATCAGCAGGCCTTTCTTTTAGATCAATAATTAACTCTCAGTCTTCACTTCAGGCCATACTGGGGTGTGTGACTAAACACCGCAGCACTATAAACCTTTCCTGAGGGGGGCTTACTGAAAGCAAATGGTTGGAGTATCAGGTTCGCTGGCTGATAGGAACAGCAAACTGTTCGTCCTGGCCCTGATTTATGGATCAAGCTTGATTCAGTGTTGGAGTGGTTTAGATGTGGAAATCGCATTTGGTATCGTTAACAGGTTATTGCAGTCGGTGAGATCCAACCGAGTGCGCAAAGCCAGTTTTACTGATAGATGCTGATAAAAGATTCTGCCACTCGTGCTCCTCACAATGTCCAATGCTGAAGGAGAAAAAACGGAGCCAAGGGAAAATGTGAAAAACCTGTCGAAATTTCCAGAAATTGGAAAAGTCTCCGCGTTCACTATTAAAAATGCGTTACAGCTCAAGTTTGCAACTCCCTAGATTTTACATAACACTGAGTCTAAGGTTTATTTCCAGAAGACAGTTGAAAACTTCTGTTTGGAGATGAACAGTTTGCACCAGAAATGAAGTACCGTTTCTTGGAGCTGCTTTGTTACCTCCGGGATTGGCTAGCTTACAATCACTGAGAGCACTTTATTCCAAATTGCATCAACAAACCTTACAGGAGAAAGGGTAGCAATCCATCATCTGAAGCCTAATGGAAGTCAGATAACACAACAAGACATCCTAGAGTGAACAAAGTCTCTAACTTGGTTGGAGATCAGATCGCATTTTGTGAGCGTTCATGTAGAAATCCACGTTATACCAAAAGGTTCACAGGGTCTGAAGGGAATGCTGAAATCCATCTGCTGACCCGTGAGGAAACCGTTCAGTGATGTTACATTCAGCAGTCAATAAATCTACCAGTTGTGCAATCAGGCATGACTACAAAAACATTCCAGGCAAAACAGGGTGTAGGTCCTTCTGCCCTCACATTGAGGCGAGGAACAGAAGAAAGCATTTCTAGCCACACAATACAGACTTCAGTGAGCACAACATGTTTTTCTTAAGCTCTGGACACAGATATGATCAAGTTTACCTGATATCAGTTCCATAAAGATATGAAAAACCTGCAAGACAGTTTTTGGTTAAATACATCAGTGGTAAGTGTGTTGTGGGTTTACCCCCAGATTGCTACAGCTGTTACCAGATACAGTAATAATCATGACACAGCATCGTGACTCTGGATCGCTTGTGACCCACATGAAGTTGACCATAGGCATTGTCACCATAAGATTTGGATTTTGAGCCTAATGTGGCCCAGTGGGTGGAGTTCTGTCAGTGTATGGGTAGCCAGATTTGGTTGATGTCATCACAGTTGTTCCATGTTAGTATGTCAGGTAGTTTGGCCCAGAACTGGGCCATTACCCAGTTGTTGTCAGGTACTCTGTCTAGTACAACCAAGCAGATTTCTTAAACTGTTATAATAAAGTAACACTTGTGCAAAAGTCTTAGGCCACCATTAGATGTGTTGTTTTTAGCAATGGCATAATGGCCGTATATAACATTAAAATTAGACCCTAAATTTTGGATTTATCATTCAATAATTTTTCCACTTATCTTTCTTCAAATCTTTCTGAGCTGTAGCATATAATAGCCTTTTCACTGTGTCCCCTTTCTGAAAATCTATATATATATATATACACACACAATACAACATATATTACCAGTCACTTGCTATTTCATTTTTTCTTCTGAAATCCAGAACCTTAAAAGAGTTTATTCTGGTTTTAGTGAGGAACTGTTGCTACTGTCAAATACAGGGTTCCTACAAGATTTAGGAGCATTTCTGTGAGAAACTGATTGCATTCAGCGATTTCAATAGCGTTAGTGAGGTCAGGATGCTGAATGGTCACCTCCCCAACTCATCCCAAAAGTATTGAATGTAGCACAATTCCTCAGCTCAAAGCTGAATTTATACCCCTTTAGCCTACGCCTGGCGATTAGGCATAGTGCCAATAGGTTCGTGTTTATCTACTCCAGAGAGCCATATTCTTTTGGAACTCTAGCTCTACAGACCCTAGACAAGCTGTCTGTGTCCACTTGAATATTCGTGTCAGGAATTTGTGCAGCAAGTAGCTAAATGTATTCATTAGAAAGGATGTCCACTACTGTGCAAAAGTCTCAGGCCACCATTAGATGATACCCTTGAATTAGCTATGGTATTAATGGGCTTATATAATGATTATTCAGTGTTCAGTTATTCTGAAAACAGAATAAACAGCTTCTACGGCTACAGTGGCAAGTATTTAGTGTTCTATTCTACAATCTGAGGATGGTTTTATCAGGAATGACCTTTGTTAGAAGGGTAGCAGTCCGGATGTCAGTCAGAACAGGATGAAAAGGTTAATGCATGCTATAGCTAACAAAGATTGGAATAAAGATCAGTGGAAAAAAAAAAAGTGTTACGCAGTTCTGGGGTCCAATACGTGATTATTTGTTACATATGGTCATTATAGGGTTGCTAAAACCATCATTCTAATTGTGATTTCTACTTATCTATGTACCTATCCTCCCATCTTCCTTCAGGACACACACATGCACTTTATAATGGGGGTAGTGGCACACCAGGTCAGAGGCGCACCATTGCCCTCGGCCCCACAGGTGGACCTGAAGTGAATTCGAGCGAGTTCAAATTCCTCGGCGCTTATTCCTTGGCCCCCGGCCTTTCCCAGGGAAACTGGCTCCTTAACACCACCTCCCCATGCTTATGTTTCCTCCCACCCACCCAACTCCCCTCCACTTAGGAAATTCCCTCATGTCCTCCTTTTAACTGCCAACAACAAAGCTCACAAAGCACACACAATAATTCAGTTCATATTTTATTCAAATCATAATGGCTTCAGATTCAGCTCACTATTTATGCCAGACAGACATTAAAATAAATATTTGTTTAGTAAAAATAGAATTAGAACCTAAAATCTTTTACCTATACATTATAAATCTTTTACAGTGGTGTTGTTTTCTGTACAACAGTAACTTGAAATCATCACATGAAAGATCATATACGCTAGCTAACTGGATACTGTGATAAAAGGAAATCGTATGCCTTGGTTTCTTCTTTAAACATTTTTGTCTTTCTTCAACATCTGAAGTAATTTAGCAGATGCCAGATGCCACCTTAGAACAGCTACAATCTTACAGTCCAAGCCATTGTGGCCTGAGGTGGGATTTGAACCCTTTACCTTCAGGTCCATAGTCCTTTTCCTTAACTCCTAAGCCTACCTAGCTCAGGTCTTCACTGTTGAGTAAATGTATTCTTTTAAAGCTTCAGTGTTCATATTCTTACCTGTACAGTTAAAAACATAACCTCACGTAACCTTTGTTGGGAATCTCTGTAGTAATAAAAGCCTGAAATAAAACTGAAAAAAACAACTGAAATTCTGCATTTAGTGGTTTGTGTTTTTTTTTTCCCATCCCTTACACAGCTCTCTGGAGTTTTTACTGAAATATCTTCCAAAGGCAATATGAAACCTGATTGGTTCTTTGAGGGGACCAATCAGAACGAGAGGGGGGTGTGGTTATAACTTTGAAAGCTCAGCTGTCCAGTAAACAGATGATCCAACTGCTAAATAATAAGGAAGCGCAGCTGTAACAGGAAGCTCACCTGCTTATTGCTTTAGAAAAAAAAAGAGCGTTTTTCACAGCATTCAAGCTATAAAAACCTCACCCTGTCCGTGTTCTGACTGGTCGCCTTATAGAACCAATTGTTTGTAATACTGTCCTCAAGATACTTCCATAAATTAAACTTCAACCTCCGTTGGTTAAGGGGAAACTACAGGCGTAAGACCCAGGCTAGCAAATAAAACTGCTGCACCAACCGGGATACGTTTGCTAAAAATTCTTAACATCATTAATACTTCATGGTAGCTGTAACAAACTGCTTTCTTTAGCCGGGTGGTAAGGTGGTCACCTTACAGCTCCAGAGCCTCCCCATGTCTGTGTGGGTTTCCTCCAACATTACAAAGACATGCATTAGGTTACCTGGTTGCTCTAAATTGGCCCTGTATTTGATGCAAAATAAAATAAATAAAACAAACATTCTGTAGCCCGTGAAGTTTCCTGCTATTCCAAACCGACTTATCTTTTTAAAGACCTGATCATTCGTTTTTAGAGAGAGACCATGTTGTGCATTTCACGCCGTTTGTATAGATGCTAACTCCATCAGCTTATATGAACTTTACAAAATTATACTGCTCACAAGAATGAAAAAAATAAAAATATCCCATGATGAAATATCCCCTAATTTTTGTGAGCAGTCTAATACTCTTGCATTGACTTGTTGTATTGCACGGTGTATTTGAGTATCAGGACCGGAGTCACAAAAGTGGCTTAAGAAAGAAAATGTTCTTAAATGTGTGTTTTTTCCAAACTTTTCAAAAACTTCACTGTTTTTTTTGGGTCAAATTCAAGTGGTATTTCTTGAAAAAAAAAAAGTCTTAACCTTATGACAGGAAGTCCTACATACGTTCAAAAGTTTCGATGTCATTCGCGTGAATGCCTGACCTCACAATTGTCGTGTTGTCAGAGGAGGTTTTTTTTCCTGCTGGCTATTTCTTTCAGCGTCACCTCTTTCTTTCTTTGTTTTTGAACCCTTAATTTAATGTTTTCCCTGCATTTTGCTCTTCTCTGAGCAGATTAAACTAAATAATGGAGATAACAATAAATACATGTTCTGTTTAAAATGTAAAAATGTCAAATGTAACATAGCAATGAAAGTCTTCTTAAGAATACCTCAAGGAAACAATTCACGTTTTAGGATAGTGTTGCGATATCTGAAAACCGCTTTCGTTTTTCTGAGAACTGCATTGAAGCATTTAAGAACATTCTTATAACCTTCTTAGGGTTTGTCTTAGAAACCTTCAAGTTTCTCTTAAGACAGCCTTTGTGAATCCAGCCCTAGCACCTGTGAGCCACTGGTCTGCTGCTTAGAGGTTCTGCTTTAACCAGTGGATAAAATTCCTAAAACTTTGCTTCCCCACTGCGAAATTAGTGGGTGAAAATCCAAAAACCATACAGCCATGAAATCCCTCCTGGTAATGGTCGCTGGTTACAGGCACTCCGGCCTCCTGGAGGCGCTGCGAGTACATGAGGCCGTCGTCCCGCAGCACGTCGTGCTCGCAAGTCATAATGTATGCGGGTGGAACCCTTTTCAACACCTCCGTCTCGGCTAATAACGGAGCCGCCCGGATGTCCAGGAGTCCCGGGAGCTGATCCAGGATCTGTGGGGTGCCGTTATGTGGAACGACAGGTTTATAATGCTTGGTGAATTTAGGAGCTAAGAGACGAGTCCAGTTCATCTTCTCCTTGGCCACTGCTGCCTCCTGGTTTAGGTTCGAGCCCGTATGGTTGTTAACCAGCAAGGAAGGAGCGAGACTCTGGTCTCCGTTCAGGTACTCGAGCCAGAAGCGCACCATGAGGGAGCGGTAGAGGATGGGCACTTTGCCGTTCTGCTGATATGACGGTGTGTTGAAATCCAGGGCCTGGAGCACGGGGTAGATCAGAGCCTGGACCTTGAACTTGTTTGGGATGCTGCTATCAAAGGCTAGCTGTGTCCACAAAACAGAGGTGAGATCAATTAATACACTTGATTAAACTTGGAGTTTTCATCCATACTAAAGCTTTGTTTTAAAGTTTACTTACTGTTAATACACTCATCGGCCACTTTATAAGGTACGCCTGTTCAACTGCTCGATAACGCAAATCTAATCAGCCAATCACATGGCAGCAGCTCAAAACAATTCAGTATGATGACCTGCTGAAGTTCAAGCCCAGCATCAGAATGGAGGAAAGGTGATTTTAAATGGGATTTTACTGGTATTTTCACAAAGAGCATCTCTGGGGTTTACAGAGAACTATCCACAAAGAGAAAATGTCCAGCGAGTGCAGTTCTCTGGACAAAAATGGCTTGTTGATGCCAGAGGTCAGAGGAGAATGACCAGACTCGTTCAGATTGATAGAAAGTAATTAAAATAACCTCTCATTACAACCAACTTATTCAGAAGAGAACCTTGATACATGGGCTACAGCAGCAGAAGATCAAGCCGGGTGTCACACCTGCCAGCTAAGAACAGGCAGCTAAGACTTTCACACAGGCTCACCAAAATTGGACAACAGAAGACGGGAAAAACGTTGCCTGGTCTGACGAGTCTCAATTTCTGCTCTGACAGTCGGATGGTAGGGTCAGAATTTGGCATGAAAGCATGGATCCATCCTGCTTTATATAATGGTTCAGGATGCTGCTGGTGGTGTAATGGTGTGGGGGATATTTTCTTCGTTCGTTCGCAAAAGAAGATACCTTCTTTTAGCAGGATAATGCACCTTGTCCCAAAGCTCAAATCAACTAAAACTGGTTTCTTGAACGTGACACTGGGTTCACTGTTTTCAAACGACACCCACAGACACTGCATCTCAATCCAAATCATCAGCTTTAGTGTGGTGGGACAAAAATCTGCAGTAACTATGTCATACTGTCATTATGGACCAGAAACTCAACCTCGCTGAATCTAGGACACAAAAAACTAAGGCAGTTCAGAAGGGGGTCCAACCCAGTCCTAGCAATGAGTATCTAATAAAGTGGCCAGTGAGTGTATAAAATACTATACGACGTTGCTGTTTATCCAACCTTCTTCGATGTGCACTGACATTTTGTTAAAAAAAAGATGTTTGTTTTATTTAATACAAAAATGAACTTAAGTTGGTCATGTATTTGGGTAATAAATAATAATATTGTGTTCTTCAGATACTTTCATAATCCTGATGAAAAGCACATGGAACTACAGTCCTACGCTCCCTGACTAACTGCCGTATTTTAAGGACAGTACCTCTTGAGCCACAGCAGCAGCCAGGTTCCCTCCAGCGCTGTCGCCCGACACGGCCACCCTGTGCGGATCCACGGACATCAGCGCCAGCACCTCGGCTCTCATGGTGTACCTACAAACCCGCACCACGTCCTTATACGGCTCTGGGAAATGCGCTGCAGGGGCGAGCCTGTAACTGGAAATGCAACGTATAAGGTAGAGAATTACCAACCTAAATTCATCCTCTTAATGCCACTCTGATCAATACTTACTCCACAGATATAACGACAGCGTCCAGTTCCTCAGCCATCGCCCTGCACAGAAGGTCATAGGATCGCATTCCTTTCGGGACGGGGTGAACACATAGCATGAAAAATGACAGACAATTTACAAAGCCTGAGAGTAGTCTACAAAGGCTTACTTTTCCACACAGAGCTGTTCTTTCTTCAGCAAATTATTATTATGCACAAATCTAGATTATCATCTAATTCGTTACACGTCCCATGGTTCGTCAGAAATGCTTTAAAATTCATTATATGGACATAAGTATTGGGGCATTACATCTACAGGGGATATCCTTTATGACATCCCGTTCCAAATCTATCATTCCTGATACAGACTGCAGATGATATTTTTATTATCCATTTTCTACATAAAAAAAAAGTTCAAACTTGCCTTTTGACAGCAGTAGTTCACACGTCATATCTTACATCTAAACGTTACACTAAACATTAATGTTTAGTAAAGTCCACAATACAGACAAAGCACTAACAAAAACAGTCAAATCCGGTTAATGGGGGCACATCGGGACGCGATCGTTTCGGTCCTAATAACCGACTGGTACGATTAATCGAACATGCCCTATGTTACAAGACGGGACGTGCTATAATTTATATAACATATTAAATGTTTAT
>JAUZST010006871.1:0-14557 GCA_034779995.1 Parotocinclus haroldoi
TCCAAGGTTGCATATCAACACATGGCATGTTCTTGTCGATAACACAAATATGTATTATTTTGATATATATATATATATATATATCCTTATTTCAAATGCTCATTGTGGGTTATGTGTGAAATGTGCTAAGTATAAAAGTCCCTAATTCCCACTGTGAAGTATGATGAGATCTGCAGTGGTGTGAGGTTGTTTTTCCTCCTAAGAGAACTTCTCCCAGAGAAGTTGTTAAGATAATGTACATGGGAGGATGAATTTCCTACCAGTATTACCAGTATGCTTTAATTGAAAAATATCGGCCCTTGTCAAGAAGAGGCAACTGGATCGTTATCTTCCAGGCGTTGAAAGCATGCACCCAAACCACACAAAAGTGTTTAATGATGACAATCAGGGTTGTGTAAGGTTGTGATGTGAAAACCTTCCTTCCTTTCGTCTAATTTTATCAAACATTATCAGAGAGGACACAGTGCTTTGCACAGATTTCATTTGTCAACAATTTTTTAGAGTAAACCCTCAAATAAACGTTAGATTTCTCTCAGTGTGCGATTTAAGTTAATTAAGCAAATGTTTTTTATAACCTTAAGCCCATTGTTCAGGGCTGACTGTTTTTTACTATCTGTGAGCCATTGTCTCTGGGGACACATGGCTGTGTTCTGCACATTTAATCAGCTATGCTAATCTGTACTGGTGATAGCAAAGTTAATTGAGTAGTTGGCTTCTCTGCATTATAGTGCATATTGATGCCTTGCTGAAAGGGTTTAGTCGTATAGGCAAAACAGGTCTAGTATACAATGTATTTTGGATTGCGGTGCACCAATTTACATCATTGAAATTGCACACAATTTCACAGCTCGCCAAATATGCATACTTATAACACACTGGGGTGTAGTACCAACTTTAATTTACTGTCACATCGACACGTCAAATGTAGGAAAAGCAATAATTTTGAATGTATTGGTTATTATAGCTGAGCATGTGATGAATGAGGTTTGAAGGGTTTGGCACGAAACTGTGAGATCTGGCTCCAGTATGGGAGTCTTATGGCCAATGTGTGAGCCTTGAGAGGTAGGAATATAGAAACCTATGTACGTTTGCAGAAAAGCAGAATAAAGTTCAGAGCAGGAATATTGGCTTCTCTTTAAAGAGTGTAAATGTTTTTTCAGAAGTCTCCTTATGTCTCATAAAGCCACAACATATGACATTTTCATTGGGAAAACTAGGCGAGGTGTTGTATTACACAAGTCAGTGTTAGACTTGGCATCAGTCATGCTGAAGATTTTGCTGTTACCACCACAGCAGCTCTAGAATTACGGACCAAATAAAAATGACTTACTACTAAAACATGATTTATTGGTTTTATGACATAGGTTTTCTATATCTGTGTGTCTATGTCCAGAGTCTAGGATGGCCATGTGAAAACATTTTGTGCTCATTAACCATTTGGTGTGGATTTGACCCCATGCTTTATGTCATTGCCCTGCTGAAAGGTTCAACCCTGACCTAGTTATAGCTTCCTGACAAATGCAGCCAGATATCCATTTAAAATCTCTTGGTACTCTTATGTATCCTAACAATTTTCTAAGAGCACTTGGAGAGAAATCATTGTTGCATCACAGCAGTTCTTTGTCATGCATACAAATGGGTTATTTTCTTATATAATCACTGCGTTTTAGTATAATCTAACAAATGCTATGCATTTCTGGATACATTGGGGGTTCCGAACAGTTTGTTAGCATGTGGGTTGAATCTAATTAAAGTTTTGTCTTCTGCTGACCTCCAAACGTGATACATGGAAAGATTTTGCTTTTGTATGCATTCTCACAGTGGAGTACATGCAATGCATACAACATGAGTTAATCTTCCAAAGTGTTGCTATAACAATGGATATGGGTGTGGTTGACCGTGGATGACTGGCTTGATGGTCAGCATAATTATCAAATACATTGATCAAAAAAATTAGGGGATATTTCATTGGGAATATTTCATTGCCAGGTATCCCCACATTTTTGTGAGCTCTATATATATATATATATATATATATATATATATATATATGCAGACTACCCTTAAGGCTAGTTAAAGACCTACATTAAAAACCAAAACCTTAAATTATTATTAGAAACTATCGTTGCATAATACCAGTTCTCCTGCTATGTTCACTTAATCATCTCAGACTAAATTCATTTAATGTCTTAACATGACCTTGACATGAAACACTTGATAGAAGCATGTAAGTCCTATCAAATTTCATTGACAAAATGCTTACATTTCATCCAGCCAAGTAACACTCAAATATAGCTTTATTGACTACGCCTCCTTGTTTCCAGATTCATTGCCCAATTTATCAATTCCACTTTCCATATATATGCTCTTTGCAGTTCTGTGATTGGAAACTTTAGTTAATCTGTTTCACTCCATACGTCCCTCTTTTACTCTGTTATTTAATTGTCAGAACCCCCACAGGACCAGCACAGATCAGGTACTATTTGGGTGGTGGATTATGCTTGGAACAGCAGTAGCACTGACTTAGTGGTGGTGTGTTAGTAAGTGCCGCACTGCTACAAGTGGATAAGCTACAGCAGTGCTGCTGGAGTTTTTCCCCTTAACATCCTAGTGTCACTGCTGGACTGAAAACAGTCTAACTACCAAAGATTTCCAAGCACCAGCAACCTTCAGGCAGTATCCTATAAGTACTGGTGCAGTGCTTACTCATACTGTGCATCAGATGACCTACTATCTCTGGCATTTACAGTGTGGAGAAATATGGTAGATTTATCGCGTTAACACAGTGTTTAGAAACTCCAGTCGTACCAGGAAAAACACATTAACAGTACACCAGTATCATTACTGTGCTAAAAGTAATCCACCACCCAAATATACTGGTTACAAAAATAATTTTCAAAATGATATATCCCATAATGAAATATACAAAATCCTGAAGGTCCTGAACCCTAGAGAACAGAATAAAGAGAATATGTATAAAAAGAGATGAACTATAATCTGTGGAACTACAAAGCATCTACGGGGTAAGTGGAACTAATAAAATGGACAATAAGTGTAGAAACAATGAGGTGTAGCTTATAAAGTGATTGTTGAGTGTATACATCAAATCATGTTCCAGCTTGTTTTTTTATAATCTGCCTTCTCTTTAAATAATTAAATGGATATAATATTTAAGCAGTGAATTTGTCCCCTAACAAAAGTCAGTTTGCTGTGGTGAAGTCATTTTTCAGTTTCCTCTTGAACGACTTGCTGGACTTGTTTAAATTGTGCCAGTCAGTCATGACATCCAGGAGCTGCTTATAGATAACCCTTTCATACTAATCCAGCCTCCCAAGGAGTGTTACACAAAAGAATGAAATGCACTAATGCTTTCTGAATTTTCTGGCCTAAGCCAAAACACTCGAGCTGTTTGTTTTGTGTCTTCTGAATATGCTGTGTATCCTCGGAAGACTGCATATTGTATTTTGGGGAAAATATATTTGGGTAGAGGGGTGATTGGCAGATCAGGGCCATTAGGGGCACCAGCTTTCTAAACAGAGCATACAATAGGCGCTTTTGAGGTTTTGCAGGAGTCTTCCTATTCAGCCTGTTTTGTTAATTCCTTCATCCACTTTAAAATCATTTGGATTGCTCCGTTCCATCTCTTTTCTAATACAGTGTAAGCTGTTAGTTTTTTTGTGCTTTTCAACCAGGTACCTTTTAGGTAAATACATGCTTATCTTTCAGTCAGCACTTAATAGCACCACTTTTCAAGTTTGCACCTGTTTTTGCTCGTAGCTGGCTTTGTTAAGATGAAATCCTTGGCGAAACTGATAATGACAAAAACATTTTTTTATATTTTTTCTCTAAAACGTATAGATATTTTTGTAAGTGAAAGCTTTAAAGTGTCTCCCTGGCTATGCACACATTATTCATTAATGGCGCCACACTAAACTTTTACTATTGTTGAAGATCAGATATTTGGTCATATACATTGTTAAGACACCGAATGCAACGTGAACAAACGATGAGAAAATGCAAAATATTTCGATGCAAAAATTTCACCAAATAAGAGCTGTTTTTTTTGGACACCATCATTTGACTTAGTTTAAGTGTTGATCACATTTAAGCTAAATTAAAATATAAAAGTGAATGAATTATTTAGTATTAATTGCGATTACTGTTTCATTAACATTATCAGTGGAGAAGATGGAAACAGTAGCTGCCTCATGAGGTGCAGAGGGGAAGATGATTGGTCAGTGAGTTATTATCTGCAAAAGTTATTACTATTAGTTAAAAAAAAATATGTTATAAAAAAAATGTTTTAAAAAAAATGTTATAAAAAAGTTATCATACACAAACTCAAAATGTACTGTCATCTGAATAAATCAAGCAAAAGAAGTGCGTTTAATGCATAACAGACTTTAGTTGTTAATTGAAGCTAGTAACAAAGTTGTACTTACAAAGAAGCCAACTATTGAATCAGTGAATTGCATATGCTGCTTTTATAAATAAAAAAAACATTTAAAATTGGAGAGATTCAAACTGAATCTGCAAAGAGGCACAGTGGTCAAAACTCATTGAGGGAGATGTTTCACAGGACAGTTGCTCAAAAGTGCCTCAAAATTACACCCGCAAAAATAACCACTTTATTGAAGCACTGAGTGTGTGCGTTCATTCTACACAAAAAAAACTGTACATGTACATGTAAAACCTTCTTTTTAATAAAAAAAATATTATTATTGTTATCTTGGTGATAATTAAGATCTAAGTCATTACATATGCGCACCAAAAATAGGGGATATTTATTTTGTTATTCTTTGTTATTTCTGTGATCAGTATATATCTGCATATGTTTGTATTTATGAAAAAAGTCTTAAGCTGATTTTTCCTATATATGTTGAGTGTCTATAATGGTATGGGTAACATTGTGGATTTCATTAAAACTAATAACAACCAACACATAAGAGGCTGTCTTAGAGGTACAAGTGTTTTATGGTTATTTAATGCATGAAAATATTTTTATGTGTTTTATGTCTGTCTATGACTGTTCTTGAAACATTAACTGTAAGCCAGAAACCTGAGACACCTGGCAGTTGGCACGATATGTTTGTTTCTGTAGTCTCATTTTCAGTTATGCATATTGGCTTTCCACTTGTTTAATATCTATTAGTCCCAGTTTTCCTGTTTCTCTTAAGTAGTAGACACTTGAAAATCGTCCAGTTTTGAACACAGTGGAGTAGCTTTTATATTTTAAAAAAATACACTGAATGGTTTGAGAGTTGTTCATTGTGGCAGTTAGAAATTCAGTGCACTAAAAAACTTGGAACAGGTTATGAGACAAGCTGGGAAAGACACTTTAATTGCTTGATTCAGTATGATTTAAAGGTTTGGTAAAACAACTAGAAATGTTCCTCTAATAACCACTAGGGATTTGTTGATTTTAGAGCACTGGAGTAACACTATCAAACAATTGGGACTTTGCAGTCTTGGTGCAAGGTATTGGTCATTTCAAAATGTACGGTTTATTTACATTTAATAATGCCTTCTAATAATTTAAGTTATTTTTTTAAATAAATTGCAATTTCAAATGTTTGAATGTTTTTTTATATAACTTCAAAAGTGCAGAACAAATAGGTCATTAGAAAAAGTCTTTGCTGACACCTGGTAAGTAAACAATTGCCCCTGGTATTAGTGTTGTCTAGTGCTATGAAAGAGGGGGATTTTAATAATTTAAATAAACCTTTAGCAAGCATCAGCATGACTGGTGCTAGTCTGTGTGATAAACCCTTTTCTTCCATAAGGTACTAATGGTAGGATAATAAAACCTGAAAACAGAAAACAGACTATATGTCACTGGGAAGAGGTGCCTTTAACATCTGGGATTGTCTGTTCCTTGCATAAAGTTATCAGACAGAAGTTGCTGTTTCCTTAAAATATTTTACATTTTATAAGCACATCATCTAAAGGAAGTGGGGCATGTTTGCCCCATCAATCTTTCTAACACCTTCACTTGTTCACATAGAAGTGCTCAGATATTACTCAGATGTTTTACTGTCAACCATCGCAGCACAGCAATCAGTCTCATTTCCTGCTATTTCCATAATTCTCTATAGGAGAAAAGCTCTTTACATAGAAGAATGTCAACATTTCCATCTCTCTATTGGTTTTAGAGACTCTCCAACCAGGTCTGCTTTCATTCTTTCTGGGAAGGCATTACAAACCAGAGCAACCTGACTCCGGAGGGCTCTGGACCTGTGGTTAGAGAAAATAAACAAAGTGGAAAAGTCATCTATTGGCAGGTTTAACAAATCAGTAGGTGGTCTCAAGGACAGTGTAACCTGAGCCACAGACACCGGACAAATGCAGACTAATAGTAGGTTTGCATCTATTTTTGCTAGACGAGGCCAAAACAATTCCCAATAAAAGCATTTGTAGACTGAAAGTGTATGGGTGTGTAGTTTCTTATGGTCTCTAATGGAACTTGCAGTATGCACACATCTAAGCGAATTCTTTGAGGTGACCTAGAACACACCATACAGTTTCCAGTCTCTCTTTATGCCTTTTGTTTATGATGTGTAGAAATTCATTTAAATTCATACACACACACACACAAATATATATATACATGGCCACTTTATTAGGTACACCTGTAGACCTAGTCAAGAGACAAAGTGCTGAAGTTCAAACAGAGCACCAAACAGGTGACTTTGGACTTTGATTTTGTTATGTCTAGGGTTTACATAAAAAAGAGATTTCCAGACTGATTACAGCTGATTGAAAAGCAATAGTAGCTTAATTAAGAACTTGTTAAAGACAAAGTATCCAGAAAAACATCTCTGAATGCACAACACATTGAACTTAGAAGCAGAAGACCACGAAGGGTGATCCTAATGTCAGCTAAGAACAGGCAACTCAGGCAGCAATTTGCATGGGCTCACCAAAAATGGGCAATAGAAGACTGGAGAAAGCTTCCTGATCCGATCTTTGCTGCACTATTGAAGACATGGATCTATCCTGCCTTGTATCAACATTACCGGCCAGTGGTGGTGGTGATGTAGTGGTGTGGGGAATATTTTCTCGGCATGTGTTGGGCCCTTAATGCCAGTTGTTCAAATTAATACCTACCATACATTTCATATTGCATAGTCTGTTGGAGTTATGGAGAAGTCTGCAGTAGTGTTCGTTCTGAATGATTAATGCAGCCTGTGATTATCTAGGGTAACGTTGCTATTAATGAAGAAAAGCTAATAGGAGGTCTGCTTCACATTATCATTTTTGCTTGAAGTAGTTCTTTAAACATCTCCTTTTGACATGTTTCAAATTTTCATTTCAAATCTTTACCTCTCATTAGAGCTTGAAGCAACAGAACCTCATTTACACACTGCCTCTGACCCTAAAGAAATGAAGAAAGCACAAACAAGAAAAAATGACCTGCTTGATTCCCTTCCAATTACATCTAAAAATGAACTCTAGGGCAGCACTGTCTTGTTTTTCCTCCAGTCTGGATGTGCTATTTTCCTTCCACAGATGTGCATATTGCCTGTTTCTCCTGAGCACAGACTTGTATTATCCCAGCTGTTGTGTCGGGTAGACCTGGACAAGCCATCTCCTGGGTTCTGTTTTTTCAGCTGCTTCAGTCCTCTTCCCTCCCTTTTCTATCCCTCCCATCCATCTTTCAGTGCACTAAAAACACCATGGACTTCAGAACAGTCTGCTTTGCCTGACCCCCACGCTAAGATCTTAACCTCTGGGACTCCTGTTTTCAGGACCTATGTCATAAAAGACTAAAGAAGGCTTTGTCTTCCATACTCTAAAAATGAATTAAGTGTCATTCATATTCATTGCACTGAGATAAGCAAGTTCATCTTCTATTGACCTAATGCATCACTAAGCTGTGCTGTTACCTTGGTTGTTTTTTGTCCTCATGTCATTCTGACCGCCCTGGTGATTGCACCAAGGGAACTGATTAGTCATGATAAAAAAAGCAATCATGCCTCTGAGCAGACGATCAGCTTAGATATTCTCATAGCCGTGCCATTTGCCAAGCCTGCTATTAGGGAAATAAATAGTGGTTCATTCTTTGATAGGAGGCAGTATCAATTAACCTGTTTCAAAACAAGCAAGGGCAACAACAGCTGAATAGCTATTTATTTGCATGCTTATTCCGGTGTAAATAGAGCCACTGTATTACCGGGGGTGCTCTGTGAAATTTGGTTATCCACGGAAATAGAAAAAGAAGCCAAAATAACCTGATTATTTGCTTACTCTTTATGTCCTACATAATATGCTGCCTCATTTGGATTACCCCACGCTTCGCCTCGCAGATAGCAGGAAAGAAACTCTCAAAAAATATGTTATGCCAACAAGTCTGCAAATCTGGAGTCTAGGGTTAAGCTAAATATTGTCTTACTTATTATTTATCAGCTGTAAAGAGTGTCAGAAACAAATCATTCAAAGAACAGTAACAGTAACTATGCTTCCTACTCCTTTATAGTCCCATCATCCTCCGAACAGTAAGATGAGGCATGGTGCACTTACTCTTACTGTTGTCTGGGTGCATTAAAATGGTCACAATTCAGAGTGCTTAGTTTTAGAAAAGAAACTAAGAGACCAGAGGCCATTTTGGTCTTTTCTCTCATGCACTTACAGCAAGAAACATTTGATGGTCAGTAGCCGTAATGTAGGTCCAAGTCAAGTCAAATTTATTTATATAGCGCTTTTAACAATGGAGCATTTTCTCAGAGCAGCTATACAAATATCTATGTCCATGGGCCCTACTGAGCAATCCTCCAGTGACAGTGGCAGTAAAAATAAGTCTAAATGTTGTTAGGAAAAAACATTGGAAGGACCAAGACTCCATAAACATAAAGAACACGGGCAAAAGCGTGTTGTCCTGCGGTAATGTCAGTTAAAACAAATAAAGTTGGTGTTGATGAGCAGAGAGTGTTGCTGAATCTCAAATGGCGTTATATTGTGCATAAATGTTTACATTTAGAGTTAGGGACCTGGCTGGTTAAGTGGAGAAGATTCTTAAGCAAAAAGTTACTCAGTTCTGATGTTCACATGCTTTAGCTTCACCCTGAAGACAATGTCTCTTTGGGACATTTCTAGGGAAAGGCAATATAATACCCAAGTACTCATTTTATTTATTTAGTGTAATGAGTTGAAATAAGACAGAAAGAAAAAAGGCAGATACACTGGCTGTGGTGTCTGTGTGGGTCGTGTCTTACATGAGGTGATTAGGCAGTTGCCAGAGATCTACAAACATTCAAAACCAAGCAGAAATATGCACCTTCTCAATTGTAACATTTTCTGAAAACATAAAAAATATTAGCTAAAAGCTTTTAGTTTGAGTTTTTTTTACAGCAAGCTTCAATTAATATAATCAATGATAAAACTATTCATTTTTGTTTGGTTTAGCAAAAAAAACATTTGGATAATACAGATTGCTTTTGTACTGTCTTTAACCAGTTACTAATGTCACATTGTAATGATCAATTTCTCTGGTTGAACTGACAGAATTAAATCTATTTTTTTCTCCTAGTTCATATCCTAGTATGTGTAATATATATGGGCATGTGCCTGTGCCTGTGTGCAACAGCTAAGAGGCTTCAGCCAGCAGCCTCATCAGGGCTTTGGATATCTGTTCACTCTGCATTCTGCTCATCAGTCTTTTGGTCACCGGCAGTCGGGGGACACTGACCTTCAGGGACATTGGAAGGGAGAGAGACATCAGTCTAAGGATCAGTCATTTAAGGAGCACTCAGTCCTGTCCCACTATCTCTTAGCTAAATCACTTTGTTCTTCTTTTTCTTTCTTTTTTTAAAAGACTGTTTGCGTGGGTTGCAAGTCAGTGGACACTGGTGTATGAAAGACATTCATAAAAGTGATGAAAGTAAATATTTTGAAGCATCCATGGAAGGGCGGTCAGCCCTGATTACACTGCTGGCTGGTGCTATGTGATACAGAGGATTGTGTCACGCTATTACTCATGAGCAACAACCTACTCACGCTCACAAATACACATCTTATCGTTTACTTTTAGCCTATACAAAGGCCCGAGGAGTGCTCAGTATATCTTTTCGAGCATGTCAGCCCACACTGGCTGCAAAGATTTGCTGCAGTTGTCACTCTAAAGTTGTTTTCCAGGCGGAGGATTTCGTTTTTCTGATCTCGCTGGCAGAAACGCCTGAAATGGCATGGTTTAGGTTGCATCACGGACCTTACTTCTGAGCCAGTGCCTGCTGAACACAGCAAACTGTAGCTCAGATTTCAGAAAATTGCTTACTTATAGCAGGAACATGGTGAGAATGGTCATGTTCTAATCCTTTTTTTACCAGAGCAATTATTTTTGGAGCACTGTACATTACTGGGCTTATTTGTTAATCATTCTTAAATGACAGCTAGTTTAAAATGCTGGCACAGCTTTATCATTTAACCTATGGACTGGCAGTGAATACAGTAGCTAAGCAGTCACACTGAGACATTTTAGAGAGAACAATTGACCTGAACAATTGCATGTCTTCTGACTGTAGGGGGAAAGCAAAGTGCCCAGAGAAAGCTTGATATCGGGAAAACATGCAAACTCCACATGTAGATTGGCTATTGAACTAGAGATCCTGAAGCCTAGATGTGCTTGCACAAACCACTTACGTAATTATGCCAACAAATTACAATGTAAGCTGTTTACCCTTATAATAACCCTTATTCCTATATAGAACACAATGCAGTAGATTAAAGATTAGATTAGATTAATATTAGTCATACAGCAAATTTTTCACATTGTATATAATTGTCACAGAGTGTATTTTAGTTGGTGAAATTAATTTGGCCTAAAATGCATCATGTCATAGACCAATATACAAATAAATAATTAATTGCCACTTGAGTCAGTAATCTTTTTCTTGTGGCGTTTCCATTTTGTCCACACTTGTACATTTATTACAGGTCGTATGGTGGAAATGCTTTTTCAGATGTCTTATAAATATGAAGAATTCATTTAAATACATACTGCCTTTAGTGCCAGATATATTAAAATGTTAACATTTTCAGTTAGCCCCCTATTCATAATGCATAATGCCCTTTTCACTGGCACACTTCCTGGTCAGACTGCAGAAATTCCTCTAAATGAAATTTCTGACCTTGAATTAAATGTACCTCATAATTAAAATTTCTGCTGTATCAGCTGATCCTGTAACCCTTTTCTCACCATTGCACATAAAAAACACCCCAATTTATCACCGCCGAAATTCAGGTGCAGCCCTGTTCTTCATGCTTTAGTTTTGTCAGACATACACTTCTCACAAAAATTAAGGGATACTTTAAAATGAAATACCCTCTAATGTTTGTGAGCGGTGTATTTCAGACAGCATGTTGTATCAGGGCAACAGTGATGCCTAGTGATAGCGACTAATTTGTAAGATTCATTCTCCACGTGTAATGTCCTGCTTGGAAAATCCACAGCTGAAAGCTTGAGGTGTTAATTGCACACAGCAGTGAAGCTGTTTTTAGGGGAATGTGTGCCCAGGTGTGCCTGTGGATACACGTCTGTTTGGTTTCACAAAATTTGCTTACCGGTGTTTGTATAGAGCCCTATTTTTGTACTCTGTACTATTGTGTTTACAACAGTATAGCTAGAAAAGGAAATAGATTGGAAACAATGTTTACTTCATTTTTTAAAAAAAAATATTTATTTTAAGTTTTGTTGAAAGGTTCCCTGGGTTTGTATAAGTCAGGGTGGCAAATCAAAGCCATATAAATTGCTCTGCGGTATGTGGTTTGACTGTAAATATTGCATGAGGATATAAAAGTTGGCAGAGTCTAAGTTGTGTTTACATGAGGAAATTAAAATTCGGGGCACAGCTACAGAAGATAGGACGTATTTTTAGGCTTGTGAAGGCTAGCAGCTGCTGATACTAGTGCATCCTCATGTACAATGCATTACATCAGGTTATCACATTAAAAGATTCTACCTGTGCTTTGCTGTCAAAAGTTACTAAATCATTTGGGGTTTTTTTCATTTATATTGATCATTCTTACCAATTGATATGTAAGCAATGTTCTGCAATTATAAGAAACACATTATGCTTTATTTTTCAACACTTTCAAGTAGGGGTGGGCAATATGATGTTATTTTATTGTATTGAGATACATTGAGATACAGGTTGATAGAAAATGTGATTTTCTGAGCACATCGAGGATATTGTTAGTGCTTAAAGAATACTGACCAACTGCATGTTTTAATATAGAGAATACAATTAGTCCTGTTTAAGTGGATAAAGTACAGCACATTTTGAATTACATATACTTTACTAAATATGGGATAATACAATGCTCACAAAATGAGGGGATATTTTATTTAGAATATTACTTTTTAAGAATCTGTCACTACTTCTGCATTTTGTCTGTTTTCACATGTATCATGATAAGTATCATAAAATTTATTTATCATTACATAATATTTTTTACAATATTGCCCACCCCTACTTTTAAATATCTTTCAATTTCCAATACTCACTCAGGGAATATAGGAAATGAAGGAAAAGGTTTGTCTTTCTCAAATCAGTGGTTGATCTTAGTTATATTCCAGTCTGAATTCCACAATCCAGTAAAAAGTCTTCTTTTTTTTACTTTTCCCAGAAAAATACATTTTAGATTTAGCATTTAACTCCTACTTTGGTTTGTCCATGAACTCCAGGCTATAGTTCATTAGTGATGACACATTAACATGTCATATTATCATGTACGTCATATGAGGGCACTGTTACCATGAAACATCAAACATCTCTGGTTTAATACTGGACAGTACTGTAGAATTATAAAATTGCAGAAATGTCATGAACAGAGATGTGGTACAGTCTGAAACAATATGTTCAAGCTTTGCTTGCTTGTTAGAATGATATTAGCCTTTACTCTCTTAGGTTAGGGTGGTACGGTAAAAATAGAAAACTACATGTTTTGAATTGGCTGTTACCTTTCAGACTGAAAGACTTTAAAATGGCATCACGCTAGACACACATTCATTCAGCTATATAAGCCGTTTAACTAAGCTTAAGCCACTTTTGTTGATCTAACCTCCTTATCGGATCCAGCCTGACTCTGTCCCTGCTTACCCACCAAGCTTTGCCTTTACTTTTTGCCTTGCAGCTTCTCTGCATTAATAAGCAGTGTTTATTTTCGCCCTGTCATTGTTTCCTCACTCCGTGTCCTCTTATTTATAGTCTTTCCAGATTTTGACCTGTTTCTGTCTGATTGTAGATGTGCCTACATTAACCCTGATTTTTGACTTGTGTGTCCTGTGACCATGCATCATGTCTTAATAAACATGTCAAGCACAAACTACCCCTAACTTCTTCATTATACACCTCCGGCCCCGCTCTGTCACCTTCTACCAAAATGAACTTAAAAAAGAATAAAAACAGAAATGGGCTGAATAATGCTCTCATTAGCATTGTGGAGGGTGTCTTCATGCAGCTCATGTGTATTAATGATGTACCGCAAGACATAACCATTGTGAAGTAGCTAGTGTCAGGATCTGGAAGGTGGCTTATGAAAACCTCCCCTTATTTTCGTCCTACTACAAACAGGCATTAGTTGTTTTACCTTGTATTGAGGTGTACATGCTGCATCTTTTATACTGCCTTAAACTCACTGATCACTTTATTAGGTACACCGCCTTGTTTCTACACTAGTTTTCCATGTTATCTGTTTCACTTAACATATAGATTACAGATTGTTGTTCATCTGTTTTTCTACATATTTTGTTTTATTTTACTCTGTACTGGTCAGGATCTTTTGGGTGCTGGAACATTCTCAGCAATGCAGGGATAGTGTCGTGGCAGTGGTGTATTGCATGAGTACATCAGACACAGCAGTGCTGCTGGAGTTCTCTATTGAAACATCTAATACAGTCATGGCCAAAATTCTTGGTACCCCTGAAATCTTTCCAGAAAATGAAGTATTTATCCTAGAAATGTATTGCAATTACACAGGTTTTGTTATGCACATGCTTATTTCCTTTGTGTGTATTGGAGCAACACATAAAATGCAGAAAAAAAGCCAAACATGATATAATTTCATGTAAAACTCCAAAAATGGGCCAGATAATATTCAAACATGTTGATGGTTATAGGAAGTGATTCATTTCAATTACTGTTACAAAAGGGTGTGCAATCAAATACTAAGTTGAGGGTCCCAACAATTTTCTTTTTAAAATTTCAAATTTGGCTTTTTTTCTATGTTCCAGTACACACAAAGGAAATAAATGTGTGTGTAGCAACACAATTGCAATACATTTGTGGAATAAATACTTTTAGGGGTGCCAATGGCCATGACTGTATATATATATATATATATATATATATATATATAGTAACATCTTGTAGATGCAAAGTCAAAAACAGTAGCCCATCTGTTTTTTGTTAGTCATTTTTTAATTGTTCTCCAGTTTTTTTTCTGCAGTGCTGCCTGTTGAACACCAGAAGTTTTTCGAGCACCAGCTCCAACACACACACACACACACACACACACACACACACACACACACACACACACACACACACACACACACACACAC
>JAUZST010006872.1:0-14557 GCA_034779995.1 Parotocinclus haroldoi
CTTCTGTTTGTTTAAATGAGGTATTATTAATTAGGTAACTTTCGTTTTTTACATAAACCACCTAGCCTGCCTAGGGAGGTTAGGTCTAGTTTTGAACTTTAGTCCTCTTAAAGTTATTATATAATTTGTATTTTTTCTTTTCCACTGTTGCCCTTACTGAGTTAGGACTTTGGACCTAGATATTTATAAAGCTGCTTTGAGACAATACTCCAATATAAAAGCACTATAGAAATAAATTTGACTTGTTGACCTGTTTGACCACTAAAGGCCTGTTGATTTGTGTTACTGTGTCCTGTGGAATTTATTTTTTTTATGTTTTATTTTTAACGTTTTTCTTTTGCTGCAGGTAGCATATCTGTTTCATTTATAAACATTTATAAACATTTATGAAATGCACAAGCAGATTGGTCTATCGTAATGGAGATTAGTGTTTTGTTGCACTTTGCTAGATGTACATTAATCTATATGCAACCGAAATGGACTTCTCAGGTGGACACAGTTTAGAATTACACTTTAATTAATATTAAGGATTTATTAATATTGAGCATTAGAGGTTTAGTTGAATATAATAATAATAATAATAATAATAATAGGGTAGAGTGTGGGTAGATTTCAGTATTAAGTGGGAGCAAAAGGACAGTATAGCTCCATGAAACTACCAAATGGTTGCCATTTTACCACACCTGAATAGGTATTGTTACCGGAATTCTTTTCTTATTTTAAAGAACAGACAATAGAATAGCATTTCTATTGCTGTTTTGACAAATTGCAATAGGTCTGTCTGTCTCCTCAACAAAGCTACACTGCTCCCAAAAATTAGAGGATATTTAATTGTGGCATATTTATCCCTTAATTTTTGCAAGCAGTATATTTTAACTGAACAGTTTAATATATATATACTAACAGTATAATATATACTGCTCACAAAAATGAGGGGATATTTCAAAATGAAATCTGCCAGAATTAAATATCCCCTAATTTACGTGAGCAGTGTATGTATTTCTGATAACAAAAAACTTTCTTCCACCTTTGTTTTAATCTTAGAAGAACATTTGGGCCGGATGGGAGATGGTATTAGTTCCTGAAGTCTTAGGAGTGCTTCACGGCATGCAAGAGTGATCCATGAGAGAAGCCAGGCTATTCTTCAGGTCCTGGAAGTCTGCCACTGGCTATTTTTGTTGGAAATGTTTTTCATACCTGTTATGAAAAAGGACATGCTGGATGAACCGACATCCTCTGCTGGATGATGTTGAACATTTTAGGTGCATCTGGACACATTTACTGTAAGCTGAAGTCATATGGCAACACGCTGTGATTTAAAGGCTGGCATTTTTAAAATGGGATAATAAATGGTAGATGAATATTTGTTGTGTTATGTACAAGTTTATATCATTTTTATATAAGCAGTTTTTATGCGTATGTACACTCACCACATAGTTTAATAGATGCGACTGCTTAGCTACACCTTAATACAGATATCTCAGGAACTTGGCACATTTAGGCATGTAGGCATGGTCCTGATTGCCTGGGATTTTCATGCACAGCCATCTCTAAAATTTACATATACTGGTCCAAAAAAAGAAACAAATATCCAGTGAGCAGCAACATTTTTGATTCCAGAGGTCAGAGGATAATGGCCAGACTGGTCCCAGCTCATAAAAAGGCAAGAGCAACTCAAATAACCATTCATTACAACCAAGGTTTGCAGAATAGCATCGCTGAATGAAATAGTTGTGCCTTGAAGCAGTTGGGCTACTGCAGTCAAAGTAGGCTTCTGTCAGCTTTGAACAGGCAACTGAGATTACAGTTACGGGTGCTTGAAAAGATGTTGCCTGGTCTGACGAGTCCTGATATCTGCTGCAACATTCGGATGGTAGTTTGGCCAAAGTTTGGCGTAAAAACCATGTAATTAACTACACACCTTGCAGCAGCAGTTCAGGCTGGTAGTGTTACGGTGTGGGGAATTGTGTTTCTTGGCACACTTTGGGGCCCTTAGATTGCTTAAATGCCACAGCCTACAGTCACAAAGCTCAAATGATCTCACAGCAGTTTCTTCAACATGACAGTGGGGTTCCAAATCTAAATGCAACAGAGCAATTATGGGATGTGGTGGAATGAGAGATTCACATCCTGGATGTGCAGCTGACAAATCTACAGAAACTGTGTGGTGCTATCATGTCAATATGAAACAAAATCGCTGAGGAATGTTTTTACAACCTTATTGAAGGGTCCAACCCAGTACTAGCAAGGTGTATCTAATAAAGTGACCAGTTTTTTTTTTTTTTTGGTAAATATTTCTAGATTTACACTACTAAATACGCAATACAATGTCTAAACATTGCCTCAGTTCAGTACCAAACTGTTAACAATGTTCCAAATAATGTGCAAACTGGAACTTTTCATTAACAACAGGAAATAAAATGAAAATTCTGTTCATATGAAGAATCTAGTTGAGATTGCCATAATTAACTATCAAGTGTTTTTCGGACCAAATTACCACGATCAGCTCCAACATTTTTTTTTTTGACTGAAATGCAACTGTTTAATTATTGAAGCATATTTCCTAAATTAATCTGGTATTGATTCTAATTAAATATGTTTGTATAAATAAGTGGATCGTGCCAAGGATCGATCTTGTGATGTACTTGTGAATTTGAGTTTGAAACCAAAAACTGAATTTGTACCTGCAAATGTATTTTCTATCACTTTTATGCCAAATACAATGCAGTCATACCACTTTGAGCAATTAAGATGAGGAAGTCCTTGAAAGAGGATTCCCTGAGGATTCCCTGCTCCCATATTACTAATGTGGAAAGAACTAGGTTATGAGCTTGTCAGTTAATAGTGAGAAGAATGATTTATAATTTATGGAACATGTTTTAGTCTTGTGTTAACGAGTAAGCCAAGATGGAAATGTGGCCCATGAGTCGACAACCCCATAGACATACCACCAGGTTTCATCATATTATATTTATGTTTATGTTTAATATTTCAGAATGAAAGTACATGCATGATACTACAGAGAGACCAAGTTGCATTTTAACGTCCACTGAAATACAAGAACAATGGGGTATTAGAGAGAATGTACGACAAAATCGGTCTCCCTTAATTCACCCCAAAGCAGTTGAAAGCGGTTCGGGTCAGGTCTTGTGTATGTGAGTCTAATACTGTCATCATTGTGGTGCTAAGGTGGAATCAGGTCATCTCTAAAATTTGGCTGATCTAAAATAAGATAAAGACGTGCAAATGTTTTACATACAGTGTATACCCGTTAGCTATAACCTAAAATCACCTTCCGAATATCCCTTTGTTCCACCAAGGCTTAGAACTGCCAAGACATGGACTTCATAAGACCTCTCAAGCTGTCCTGTAGTATCTGGAACCAAGATAGCAGTTAGCAGTAAGTTGGACCTCCATAGATCAGACTTGTTTGTCCAGAACATCCCAGAGTTGCTCAATCAGATTGAGATGCCAGCAGATTCCCATCAGAACAATGCCCAGAGCATCATGGCTTCAGTGTTGTTAACTTCTTCTAATGTTTAATACACCAAAATAGCAATGTTAGAATTGCAAACGACCGAATTTTTGAATGGCATAGCTTTTATTGCTGATATCTCAAATTTGGTACTCATATACAGATATGAGTACAAATCATATTTTATCTGGAGTTTGTTAAATGATTTGGCGACTAAGAAGAAATATTTTTTGTGTCTGATAAATTATTATTATTTGAAAAATAACCATCTATAGCGTACTTGATTTCTTCCCATGCTTCCTCAAGGCCATGACCTAGCCTTGTGTATTGGTTCCTCACATTGCTCACATTTACTTCCTTTTAAACTCTGGTCAGATGAAGCCATGCACTTTCAGAGGTTTTGTTGCCTATGCTTCGTTTGTTCTCAATCTTACGTCTGTGATGTCCAGTTCAGCCTGACTTGAACCTATTCTGTCAAAAAAGATCTGTTTTTCTCTCCTTTGGCCAAATCCGAAAGTTTGGGCACATCTCTAGCTATTAGTCGTCCAAAATTATGATGCAAGGTTGCTTTCTTTAAAAAAAATCTAAATAAAAAAAAATAGTTTGCCTCAGTGTGCAAAAATGATAGAATTAGCATTTGTTCCTTCGCTTCTTTATAGTTAAGTCAAAAGACAATTCAATTACAGGGCGTGATCTTATCTGGCAGCATGTTAGAAATCTTTGAAGATATTAGAATGGTTTTAAGATGCTTTTAATGTAAGGAAAAAATGGAATTGCTGTTATGCAGTTCCAAATTGATCAGATTAGCAAAAAGCCAATTCAAATTATTTCACAGTTTCACAGCATCTTAAATCTAAAGATGCGGTGAAGAATGTGTGATGAGTAGAATGTTTATTTGGTGTGTCCTGTTTTCACTGAGTGATGAGTGAAGTCTGAAGCTGGCATGGGCACACACCAGTGGCGGCTAATGGTTTTTACATTAGGAGAAGCACACATGTTCCAGTACGATTACTTATCCATTAAATAAACAGATTAGGGAATCTTATATCTGTTGGAGCTGCAGTTAGTTTCACTGTCTAATACAAAGTCATTTTACAAGACAATTCATGTCGTTCATTGTGGACTGTAAATTGTAAACAATTTGTAATATCTGACTTTTTGTCATTTGTGAAGTTGTTTACGTTCCTGGTTCCAATTTTGCTTTGAGAGGTTAACCAATCATTGTAAGAGAGGCTTTGCATCATGGTGGGACAAACAGAGGAGCTCACTGACCAATAAATTCGGACTTGTTTTTACTGTGCGAAATGGACACGCCCACACTCCATTTGCTGCCAGTGAAGCCTGTGCCTCCAGATGTGGCTCAAAACCAAACTTTCAAAGCCATTTGACCCATTAGGGGTAGACTTTCATCCTATCTTTTTTTAATCCATGCGCGTTTGATCTATGGACACCCAGAAATGCACACGCTTCAGTGACTGTCTATTAGGTTTGTGTTATTTGCCTGTTCACCACGAGGAGTTTGGGTTAAATGATCAAACGGCATGATACTGCAATGCAGTTTCATCAGCTCATGTGCTAAAATACTGAATTACACCAAGACGTTTTGATAGTATAGACATTTTCCTGTGTTTTAAAGAACTTGAAGGGAAGTAGAACTTGTAGTCCCCGTATTCAGTTGTGGCACATGCATTCACACCTAAAGTTTAGTGTCTTCCAATAGTCATTTCAGTTAGAATTAAGGCTTTGCTTATCTGACCAGTTTTGGGAGCTAGTTAATGTTGGAGGCTGGGGGTCTTATCTCAGGTAGTCTCATTTCCTGTACTTCATTACTTGTCCATCAGTAATGTAAAGGCAAACTGTTATTTTTAATAATATTTAATTATCATCCCCCAATTCCTTGCTATGACCAGTTCCCCAGTGTTTTTAACATCTCCCATCACCTGAATTATCCTCCACCAAAATAAAACCTACATGTCCATTTGTGTCTATGTAGTGCTCGTATAGGCCGGAGGCGCCACAGAGGCTGGAATGCAGGCCTCCTGGTGGCCTGAACACCCAGAGTGCCCTAGATGTGAGACTAGTAACAAGCTTGACACTGTTTCACCCTAGAACAAGGCAAAGTAACTAAATGTAGCTGTTTTTGCTACTTTAATTAATGCCATTTGTTGTGGTTGTTTATTATGTACTATTGGATGGTTATAAGTGTTTAGAGAAAACATGTTGGCTACGAAATTTTGACTGCAGTGTGGTTGACTTATTTTTTTGCTGTTATCCATTACTCCATGCAACGAAAACGAAAGAAACGACCTCTGGCTGAAGGTGTGAAACTTTGGGAAAAATGCTGGGGCAAATGTGGGAAATGTAGTGCCTGTAGTGATTTTACTGTGGTTTTTGTTGTAGCGCTGCTCAAGAATTTAGAATGAAATAATGATTTTTTTATTGCCATGATTTTAGTGTGCAATAGCCACACTGTACCAAGGCAAAAGTTTCCAAGTAATTTAGAACGGTAAGGAAAATTCTTTAACAGAATATAATATGGACTTTACCAAACTGTACATCCAGATATATGAGAATGCCAATAAACCTTAGCATTTTTCTGAAATGTAATAGTATTTTTCATTGCAAATCATATAATAATTATGAAGTTGATTATTTGTAAAACTATTCCAGCATGGTTTCTCAATATTCCAAGGAGCATCTTGTGATTGCCTGGGGTTCTCTGTTTTGTGGCCATATGAGTGCACCCACACTGCACAATGTGGTTTAGGTAAAGGACTGCGAAGGCAGGTGCATGAATCCTTATTAATTTTCTCTAACAATCCAAACGAGCTATTTCAGCAGTGGACTCAGGCTTTAGGCTGATTTGCATATTAACTAGGGTTGATGCATCTTCTTATTCATAGTAATGCTCCATAATCTTTACAGACCCAAGAACCTGAAAGTTTATAAAAATGATTGAAAGTACTAACTGCACTCAATTCAGATAGATACTCTGGTGCCTCTTCTGCTTCACCCAAGCTGTTCTTGCATTACTTTCCAGTGCACCATTGCCCAGAACACAGAGGGCAGTAACTTTCCTTCTTCTGGTTGACTGAAGATGCCATGACACCAAAACTTTCCCTATCGGGACACAAATTCTTTCAGTGGCTCAGTGTACCGATCTAAATAATGCCTGTATGCACATTTTGTGTTATTTTATTCAAATATGTTTTTCATTTTACTATTGTTATTATTCATTCCAAAATGTTCTCCCTGTTCATATTTGTTTGGCTTCTGTTTATTTAAACTACTGGTATGAACTTATTTATTAGATTACTTTGGTTAGTTCTTACAAATTTCATCCCAGCATGATGTCCCTTTTTGAGACTTGGTCCTCCCAAGGTTTCTCAATTAAGGAGTTTTTCCTTGCTACTGTTGCTCTATGCTTGCTCAATGGGATTGGGATGCCTTGGATATAAGAAGGTGTTCTAAAATTATATAAGCTCCTTTCAGACGTTGCTCCATTGTAAAAAGTGGTATATAAATAAATCTGACTGGACGTAACTTGGCTGGAAATGAATACATGACCCCTTGTCGTTAGTCATTGCTGAGGGTCAAACAGCCAGGGCAGTATCTTCAGAATGCTGGATGTAGGGAGAGTATACACCCTGGGCAGGGCACCAGTCTGTTAAAGTGCAATTATCCCACCTCCCCATATGAAACCCGATAGTCTTTTAATAGAAGCCTCTGAAAAGGTGTACAGTAAATGCTGACTGCAATACTTGTGAAACTCAATCCTTTATCCTCATACCAGTAAGTACAGATGCTTCAATCCCAGTTTTACTCCTCCCATATTGAATATTGATGCACTCAATGCTTACAAAATAAAGAAATTGATGATTATTAAAATGACTAATGATTAATTTAGGTTGAACCATATTATTCAAATTTAATGGAGCTAGAACTAAATAGCCAACATAAAACTGATAATAATGCAGAAGTCCATTTGAACTATTAATAAGGTTCCTGTAGGACTTTTTATTGTAGTATTGAACTTGTATTGGACATATCTATCCATATCTGATTTGTTTAATAAGGCCATTACCTGTGCTGATCCAGGCCAAAGTATCAGATTACTAAATAAACCAACCACCTGGGAGCTCATCTAACATTTTACACAGGAATTGCTTCTTTGGGAACCTGCCTTGCTGGAGAACACGAGTTCCTCCTTTACAGATTGATTTACTGGTTAGTCAGACTTTTGTGTAGTTGTGTAGTAAACTGTACTAAACTTAGCAGTGGCTTCCATGGAAGTCTTAGTAACCTTACTTGTGTGTTTAGAAAGGACATTTAAAAAAAAGTGTGGTGTTCAGTTTGGTGTCTTTAGGCTGTCAAATTGTTTTATACATCAAGCGTATTTGCAGTATCCTGTGTTGTTCCAGAACTTTCCTGAAGCATTGAAGTCGTTTGCCTTGGATGAACACCATGTTTATAATTCACAAATTTTATTGGCTGCCCTTAATTCTGAGAAAGCACAGATGTTCTACAGTCTGTGAAATGATTACATAGTTCTGCCTTTTGATTAATATTTCCCTGCTGATCGGTGGAAAATAAGGAGTGTGCAGGGGGGCTTGAGCAATGAAATGGATAATTAGACGTTAATGCCACTGAAAGTACATTTAGGCAGTTTGAGTGGATATGCTGTATCTGTAGAAATATGGCTCTGCTTTTTGTACTGCAGTACAGTGGGATCGATCAAGCTGTGCTGTACTCTGGAACAATGCTGCATATCTCAGGTTGACCGTGCAGAACTGTTTTATATTATTTATGAGGAAGAGAGATGAAGAAGTGTGTGCACAGGAGAGCAAAACTTCGATTTTATTATCACAGCCCTCATCAAAAAAATTACTAAAGGCTATTTTTGAAATGCTTGTATTTAAAATGTACCCTAGTTCTATAGTGGGAACATAATTGAGTAAAAGTATATATTATGTATTATAAAATCATTTATTTCATGTTTTTACCACCCTATAAAAACAATACGAGTACAGCTATGCACCATTTAAGGTCATCTGATCAACATTAGAAAATTCTTTAAAAAAATGCAAATCTTTGAACTCGTTGCGGCCATTAACAGCTGATCAAATGAACATTTTTTGTGATACTGTGATGTTTTGTTTACGTACGTTTTATTTCATTTATTATTATTTTTTAATTTCATTTTCCTGAATATTGCTTTTCTTTGCATTAACTGTTTGCCCAAGTATGAGTTGTATGCAAGGTGACTAAGGTGTCGCAAAGAACACACTTGAGATTAGTTTATAAGGTAATATTACACTGCCTTTTCCCTATATTAGTTTTTCTTCAAGTGGGCCCCTTACTTTTTGGTTGTGTGCAGCCAGCGAGGTTTGTTTGTTTATGTTTATATAGTCCATCGCACGTGTTTAGATTTTGATTCAACAGTGTGGGTGATTGTGTACTTGTTCTGTACATTGGCGTGTAATTAAACAGTTCAGCAGTGGATTTGATGACCACAAAGTAAAATGAGTGCAAAAGAAGAATAAATCTGTCAGTCACTGAAGAACTATGGTGTTGTGTCTTTCTTGATGGGAGTGATATGTAAAACAGTCTAGGCTTAGGATGCTTAGTTATGCTGTTAGGATGTTACTGTTCTGCTCGTGATGCCTTTACGTATCGTTTGCCCATAGTTTTGGGACTATGGTAATGTCCATTTAATTGCTACATTTCAAAAAGTGCAATGTGGATGCCTGTTATCAGGAAATGTATAAAGTCACATCAGTGTGCACTGTTCAGTGTGAATCAGTACTATACTGCTCACAACAATTAGGGGATAGGTCAAAATGAAATATCCCTACATTTTTGGCAACATATTTGGATACAGGCAGGTTAAATATTAGTTTTATTTAGTAAGCTAAGCTTTATGCAACCTCAAACCACACCCATTTAACAACAATTAAGCCTGCTAAGTTTTCAGCTTGGCTAACGAGCCCTAGGCAGCTACAACTGTCAAACAGTTACTACCTAGTACCAAGTTCTGGCACTTGCCCACTTCCAAAATGCAAACCGGTTAACGTTTAGCCCTTAGTAAGAGATATATAATCATACGCAAAGTCTCTTAAACACTGTTTTATTGAGGTACTTTTTAAAGCTGGATCTGGAATATTAACTTTTTTATTCAGCGGTCAAAACCTTCTTCTATCAGTCTTTAAAAGACATTTTCCAGATGCATTTCTGTTCAATTTCAATCCCTTCCCAGATCAGTAATGATTTGTACAACAGAGCACCCAAGCACATACATGATCACATTTTTATCACATAAAACCTGTCCCTAAACATGTTCTAACAGGGTTGGTTCAGGACAGTGTGCGCCATTCCTGTATCCCCTCAGAAACTCGTCTGACTCTGAAGAGTATTGTATATCTAAACATTTTTCATTTAAGATTTAATTTTTCCTTTCAAGCCGTGGATTATCCCTGAACCATGAAGTTGTTTTTAATTCCAGTCACAGTTGTTTTAGGGTTTTTCTTGGCAGCTCTGCTGATTTTTCTGCCCTCAAGCATTTATCCATGACTTTTTGTCAACTTTCCGGACCATAGTCCAGGACCCTACAGTACAGATAGTGGTTAACCTTTTCCTGTAGTATTTTACTGGATAGGGTTAAATTGGGATCTGGGATAATGAACTGAAATGAATAATTACATGAATAATATATCTGTTAAATTATTATATTTAAACTTTTGCCAGTCACAATTTATCATTGGGAAAAGAAAAGGGTTTGATTTTGGTGAATTAGTGCTGGCACTTTTCTTAGATGATACTCTATAATATTAATATTTGTACCAAGACACCAACTACACTGGGAGTACAAGTAAAATTGCTAAATGGTGAGAACAAACTAACCTGAATGTCTTAAATACAGTGATAGTCGTCATATGATTTTATGGCACAATGACTAATACATAAAAGCATGATAATACAAAAACAGCAAAACTGCACTGGTTATCAGAATTACCTTGCAAAAGTATTTGATTTGTTGTTTAAGAAATGGTACAATGTCCATATATAACATACTGTTAACGTCTGAAACGTTCTAAAAATGTTCTAACTTTAACTTGACAGTCCAATATTTATTCCAGTTTTTGGGAATTTTAGCATTCCTTAATTTTTTACCCTGTTCCCCTTGCAAGAAAGTACCTTCTTGGCTGCTACCCCACCAAAAAGACCATCAAGCTTCTTTAGCCTATAGCAGGGTCAGCTTGGTTTCCTCATGAAGCTACCTGATACTGCTACTACTTAACAGTAAGGAAAAGTCACACTAAATACTGGCTACTGTTAGCTATAAGAGCTTTTTCTTTTGGTCAGTTTTTAATACGGCATCCAGTTTTCAAGTGCTTTCTGGTTGCATACAAATAAAGCGGACAATGAATAAATATAAATGTTAATTCAACACTGCGGTTTTCTTATGAGTGGTTTCATGAACACACTGGTGAGTGACTGAGCTATGCTTAAACCTTAAAATGAATTAGGGTTAGTTTACAGAAGCACTGTGCTGTTTGTGTGGCTGTGTTTGTGCTGCTGTTGTGCACTGTGCAAGTGGAAATGTTACCGGCACACAATCCGTTATGAGACTGGTCGGCCGACCACCGGTTATGGCCGTTCATGCTAAAAAATAGTTGATTCTGGTAACCGGCCAATCAGTTAGTGCATCTTAAAATAGTGGTCTAATTTAATCTGATCCAGTGGTGTGCTGATGTGTAATGCCTTTTGCATAGTACTGTGCTTTGGTACCAATAATGAAATAATCGAACAGAACTGCGTGTTTTAGGTCTATACGGGGGGTATCGTCAACATGTGCTAAGTGCCGGACTTTACATAGGATCATCTGAAAAAATTCCTTTTGACTGACCAGGACATTTTGTAATTAACCTACCATCATTCATTGGAGTCCAGGATTTATGTACTGAATGCATTGTTTACTTGTTTGATTTAGCATGGTCTATTTACTGTGTTTGGCTGGTCTGTTGTCACTTCAGTTTCCTGCATTATTCATACAGTAAGCTACACTTTAAATGCTTGCTATACAGCATGTGCAGTTGCGTCGCATCCGCCTTTGTGTCTCCTACTTTAGTATTGGATTGCACACTGTTCTCGGCCATTACTGATAAATGTGCACTTGTTCTTTGTGTTCTGGATATAACGATGAAAGGTATTTTTCAATGTTTATTCACTCGATTAAAATCGGTGTAATGTTTTGTGTTCTAACAGATGAATACCTCTTTAAATAGGGTGTCAGATTTAATACACACCATGTACTATAGTCTGTGTGTAGTTGGGCTTTTTTCACTGTTTTCACACAAGAAATGAACCTAATCACAAATCAGATTATTAATTATACCCTAATCAGCCATAACATTAAAACAATATGCTTAATATTGCGTAGTAATCGCAGCAGAGACTCCAGGTGCTCGATAGAATTGAGGTTTGCTAAATTACCTTGAGAAATGTGTAATGTTCCTAAAACATTTCTGAACATTGCTTTACAGACATGGAGGCAATACATACCTAATAGCACATACTATATATATACACACACACACACACACACACATACATATATATATATATATATATGTGTTATATATATACGTTCAAACTGAAATAATAAAGCCCTTATTTAAACATAAAACATCAGTTGTAATAATTGAAATGTATCTTTCTTTGAAAATAGTTTGTACTTGTATATGTATGAACGTTAATTGCAGCAATATGTGGACAATTTCAAAGTAAACTAAATTCTTCATTTTGTATCCCAGTACATTTATGTCCACTTACCAGCTAAACGTACTAAACCACAGATTTCATAGAGAAAGGCTTACATTTTGACTCGCATTAACTTTTGTTTGCATTTGATCTGTTCCTCTTATCACATCTTGTAAAAAATGTGTGTTTTGTACAATGCTCCTCCAAAACGAACCTTTAAGGTATGATTAAGATTTACGATAAAACGTTGAAGACTAGAAGCTAGACCCCTAAAACTTTGCTTGTATACATGTACTTCAGGTAATGCACAGGGTGTAAATAATCAGTCACTCAATTTGTAACTCAGTAGAATGTCTCATTAACCAGCCATAGGGTCCATGTCAGTTAGAAAGCTCTACATAAAGAAAAAGCTACGTAGGAAGTATCCTGCAAGGGCACTCAATAGGTATTGAGGCAAACTTGATGAGATACATATTCCATAACAGTACTGGTGTACTCCGGTCAAAATATCTCCTCCCTCTAATGATTGCATTTGCAGTTCCATCTTGGTCACAGTATAGAGCCTTGTTTTGCCAGAAAGTTTGATATTGAGTATTAAATAGTTGATATAGTAGTCAAGATACAAAATAATTAGTCTTTCTTCTGAAATTAGGGAAAGTTATTAGGGCAATCATGAAGAAAATGTAAAATATTTATTTGAAAAGACCCCACATGAAAAAAACACTGGCCTTTCTACCACATTTTAGTTTAAAACACTTCGTTTAATGTCTTCTGTTTCTGTTTTTTTCTGTATTGTAATTAATGGTCACATATCTACCCCATGGACGGCATTCATGCAGGCAAGTGTTTGTATAAATATAGCGAAATGCACGCTGAATTGGCAAAAAACAAACAATCTAAAATTGGTGAACAGAGCACAAAGATTGTTTGCTAGTGTTAAAAGATAAAAAAGTTTTCCTGAGTGCCTCTAAGCTTGCCGGTATTCTGTATTTGTGGCTTATTGCTTTTGTTTATATTTCACTTCAAATCTATTTTATGCAGCAAAAAGTACAACTTGACTTACTGACCAGTGCTCGCTGTTCTCAGATAAGTATTGGGTAACAGTTAATAAGTCCAGTGATATCAGTGAGAATATACCAGTGATCCACACCAGTGCTTTTGTGTGTATTAAATGTGTCGTATAATTCTGAAAGATCGATTCAAACCCAAAACTGATGTACTACGTTGCCAAAATAATGTAATCTGGACCAGACATTAACGTAAATGTGTATCAGAAATGTGTAATATTCTGAATTTCGACTCATTTTCATATAATAACAAATTTGCTTTATGGTAGTAATATTAAAATTTGATTGTAAATCTATAATGGTGCGTAAACACTAACGTCGCAGAGAAATAGGTCTGTGTTGCTGTGGATGATTATCGTTTGCTTTGTTATTACACGTGACAGAGCAGGTTGAGGGGTTCTTTCTAGTCAGGTGGTCGAAAAAGCAAGGAAAAGGACAAAGCAAGCGTATGTTTATATGCACATACATATACATGTTTAAGCGTAAAATAGTGAAACAGCAGAATGGCAGAGCCGAGCGCCGCTCAGCTGTCACGTTCTCCTTCCCCAAAGCCATGTGGACTGATATAACTTTGACGTCACTAGAGGGTGACGTACGAGAGTGTGACTGCAGGAAAAAAAAAATCCAAGTTTTACTTATTGGCCTGTGCAATTTACAGGCTGCTTCACACTGTGATCAAAATACACCAAGTTTATATGATGCAGGATCATGCTGCTGACGATAAGAATCTTTTTTTTTTTTTTTTTTTTCCCAATTTTCTTTCTGTAATAATATTCCTCCATAAGTTGTAATAAGTAAGAGAATCTGAAGGTTTAGGAAATGTATGGTGGTGATGGGGGTTATTGTGTGCAAACTGGTATTAAGTAATGTCGAAGACAAATCTGTAGCAGTAGTGTATCAGTTGGTGGAGGATTTTCCTGAATCCTTACTAAATTAAATTGACGTGTTTGTGTGCGCACGGATCAGGGGAAGTTTAGATTTTGTACATATGCACTGCTCACAAAAATGAGGGGATTTCCAAATGAATATAAAGGGATTAAGAAAAGAAACATTTGATTTTATTTCATCAATTAAGACCATCAAAAAAGCAAATATGTAGCAAGTGAAATGAAGCATGTTAAACTGGAAGAGAGTGCCGCACATCAACTGTTCAGTATGGACAGATTGTCCATCAGTTCTTTATGGGATTTTCTTTGTGTTCCTTTTGAAATATCACCTAATTTTTGAGAGCAGTGTGTGTGTGTGTATATGTGTG
>JAUZST010006873.1:0-14556 GCA_034779995.1 Parotocinclus haroldoi
TATACATACATACATACATACATACATACATGCATACATGCACGCAAACACAATAATTTTATTGCATAAAAGGTGCATGTATGTTATTATTTAATTAGTTTAACTATCACTACAAACTTCATTTTTACAATTAACATAGAAGCCACCCATATAGGCTAGGACCCTTTTTGAGTCTTGGTCCTCACAAGGTTTCTTCCTTACAAAGTTTAGGGAGTTTTTCCTTGCCCACGTCACCCTAGGCTTGCTTAACTTGATTGGAAACAGAACATAATCTAACACTGTAAAGCTGCTTTGAGACAATGTACCACTGTAAAAAGTGCTACATAAATAAATGACTTCACTTCTGCACTGCAACTGAACCACCCACAAAGTTCTTGATTATATAAATGTTCTTGCCTGTGAAACCCTTTTGATGCAAGGCAGTGACAATATGACATTTCTTTGGTGGTAATCATGGTTAACAGAATTAGCCATTTTCATGGAAGGGAATTACACTGCAATTAATTGCAATACATCCAATCACTTTTCACAGTCTAGGGTAACTGCACATTTCCACTATAAAAACTGATACAGTAAACTTTGGGAAAGCCAGAATATGTGCCATTCTCAAAACCTTTGGCCACAACTGTATAATACAATCTCAAGCTAAAGTTTAATATCTACATAACTTAATTGCCAATTGAGTATACAACCCCTGGCAAAAATTATGCAATCACCACTCTTCCAGGAAGATCTTTCAATTATTTAATTTTGTAGAAAAAAATCATTAAGGCATGCCACATTTTTTTTTTCAAAATTCCAGCTATCTGGCATTAAGGAAATGTAAAAAAATACATATAATTGCTGTAGTAGAGGAAAAAATATGGAATCACTAAATTCTGAGAAAAATATTATGAAATCATGATGTAAAAACACTACACCTGCACACTGCGCTTTGTTGCACCACCTCTGGCTTTTATAATAGCTTGAATTCTCTGAGGCATGGACTTAAATAATGACAAACAGTATTCTTCATTAGTCCGTCTCCAACTGTCTGTTATTGCTGTTGCCAGATCAGCTTTGCAGGTTGGAACCTTGTCATTGACCATTTTCTTCAATTTCCACCAGAAATATTCAACTGGATTAAGATCTGGACTATTTGCAGGTCATGCCAATGACATTATATGTCTTTCTTGAAGGAAAGTTTTCACTTTCTTTGCCTTATGGCAATATGCATTATCATCATCACCAAATATCCATTCAACTGATGGATTAAGAAAGAGTCCAAAAGTGCAATGTAGACTTTGGCATTTATTAAACATTAATTTACCTGACATGCTGGTCCATATCACCCATCAACTGTAGTAATGTGTTTGTTTTCTTCAGACAAACATCTTTATAAATTTTATAGGACCGATACCAAACACATTCCAGCATTATCACATTTCCCAAGGCAATGAATTTAGTATTCATTACTGAAGATTACTCTCATCGAGTTATCCACAGTCCATGATTTCTTTACTTTAGCCCACTGTAAACTTGTTTTATTCTGTTTTTGTGTTAATGATGGCCTTCATTTGGCTTTTCTGTATTTCAATCCATTTTCATTTAGACGGTTTCTTAGAGTTCAATCACTGACATTGACTCCTGTTTCCACCCACTGGTTTCTTATTTGTTTTGCATTTCTGTTTTCAACACATAATGCTTTAAGTTTTCCATCTTGATATCTCATTTTGGAGCCATGATTCATGTCAATCCACTTTGTGCAATATCTCACCAAGGTGTGAGCCCTGATTTTTCACTGGCGTCTAATTAGCAGATTTAATTTGATGCAAGTTTAGAACTGCAAATTACAGAGTGAATTCATAAGAATTCCTTAGAATTCAGTGATTCCAGATTGCTTTCCTTTGCTTGACTGAATTGTGCCTGACTACAATTACGTGTTTTTAATTTTTATCATTTTCTTATTAACAAAAGGTTGAAATTTTGGGAAAAAAGCATGCCTCTATGATTAACCTTTTTCTACAAAAATAAACAACTGAAAGATCTTCACCTAAGAGTAGTGAAATAGTCTTTTGTTGCAGCCTTTCCACCAGCGTAAATGAGTGGAACATGTTTTGTGATGCTTTTTCTATTATTGTGAAAAAAAAAAAAGTTTGAATAATAATTTAATTGTCCAGAATATCTCATACAAAAAAAATCAAACCTGACAGACTACAGTTATGCATGTAGCATTTTTCTGTATTACATGTATATGGAAGTCCCAAGATCGTACCACCTTTTGAACCATGCTGCAGTCAATGGAGATTAATGATACATCATTTGGCTTGAGTGGATGGAATGGTCAAATCAACATTTCAACCCACCCAAAACCATCCAAACTGACCAAACAAATGAACAAACTCTGCTCTAATAACTCAAGACATGAGGAGGGAGTATTACTCAATCAACACCTCAACAATCCATTGCAGAACACTATAAAACAGTCTAAACTAACTAAAGATATCAACTCAATAGCTCTAAAAATGCAGTGAAAGAATCTGTCCAACAGAAATGCCAGCTTTGCTCACCTTGCTTAGGATCTCTTCAGTATCAGATTGGAGTTCAGCACTCAACTGCATACGAGACAAATGAGCCTGCAATAGTAGGTTTGTCTTCACGTGGGGATCATTGAATTTGGGGTTGTTGAGTTTGTGGGGCACCTTCTGGGCCAGCTATAAAGATAAAGAAAAGTTATAGTAGTCATTCATATAAAAAAGTTTAAACTGACATTTTCTGCATTTAGACTGACTTGGCGCAGCAGTGTGTCTTCATGGTGTCTGATGGGAATGTTCTTGTACTCGGCTGCATTGGAGATAATCTCAATCAAGCCACGGATCTTTGTCTTGGCATTTAGAGACATGCTGAACAACTCTGTTGGAAGCAATGACAAGCAGGACTAAGCTCAACACAAAACACTGAAAATAAAGCATATCAACAACCTTATACAGTGGGAAAAAGAAGTATTTGATACACTGCCGATTCTGCACATTTCCAGCCTACAAAAAATGGAGAGGTCTGTAATTTTCTATCAAAGGTACACTTCAATCGAGAAAAATCACTGTGATTATTACATAGGTAAGTTGCATTTTATTGCATGAAATAAGTATTTAATGCAATAGAAAAACAAATTAATATTTGGTACAATAACGTTTGTACCCATTATTCCTTCAGTATGGTGCTTTGCTGGTGTAAGCAGGGAGACCTTGAACCATCCCAGAACCAGACCCAGAACCATCCTTACCCCATGAGATGAGATCTTGCATGGAGCCCCAGAACGTGGTAGAGCAATAGTACAGTGGGGTACACAGTCATTTTGTGTTTCTTCCATTTTTTACAGTTGTTGCCTTCTCACCAAGCTGTTGTCTATTATCCTGTAGCCCATCCCAGGTCTACCTGGTGTCCTTAGACAGCTATTTCGTTTTGGACATGGTGGAGAGGCTAGATTGTTATTGATTGAGTGTGACAGATGTTTTTTATACAGGCAAAAAATTCAAAAAGAACAGGTACAACTGATACAGGTCGGAGAGGGAGAATTCTTGCTGGTTGATAGGTGTTCAAATACTTATTTCATGCAATAAAATTCAGTTTAATCATTCAAAAATCAATTTGATTTACTTTATTTTTCTAGATGCTCTCTCTCAGTTAAAGGGTAGCTATTATAAACATTACATATCTCTCCCTTGTTTGTAGGAAAAACTTGGGGAAAACTTATTTTCCCCATTGTATAGTGCTTAAACCCAGTCTTGATCATAAAACTGTCACAACAGGCAAACTGATCTTACCAATGGTTGTATAGTTAATATAGTAGTAGGCAGCAATCATGCCCAGATTGAGGGGGGCAACATCCATCTCATCCTCAATGCTGATACACTTCGACTGCTCTAGATCCTGCAGTGTGTTCTCTACAAGTTCTGACAGGTGATCTGAAAGATGCCTATGAGACATGCCTGACAGAGGAAACAAAATGCAGTAAAGCATTATTTACAAAGGTCTTGGAGCAATAAACTGTTAAAGTTCACACACAAATTGAAGAAGTTAGTCAAATCAGTTCACCCCTCACTTTATAACGATAATACATCCAGAAGGCAAACTGGATTACATCAATTTTAATACACAGCCAAATCCGCTATACTTGAAACCATGGTGTTAAATTATGTTACCCTGCAAGTTGTAGTAGTTTGGGTTCTGGGTCATGCGGCGGTAGAGAAAGGTCCAAGTCAGATAGTCCACGGCATCCTGTTTGTTCTCCACAGTCTTTGTGACTATTTCAGCATTGAAATGGTCATGTAGACAGTGGTCCAAATGAGATTCAACTGGAAGAGGCTCATAAAGGAACTTTTTAAAGAAGTCCTAATGGACAGAAGGGCAAGACAAAAGTGCTGAAAATAATGGAACAATTAAAAAAAAAGAAAAAACTAAAGAAGAAAGCAACAAAACAGTTATACCTTTTTGGATCCCTGGCACATGATGACACAACAACCCTCTTCATCCAGAAGAGGACGGTTGGCTTTTCCAACCATCTGTAGCACGTCATATATTGGATAATCCACATATCTTGGAAAAAGATAAGGAATTGTTAATACATTTACTAAGGTTTAAAATGGAAATGAATATGCTTACATAATTAAATGTGCACAAATACATACGCATGGATTTTCCCATTATAAAACTGTGTGTCCATGACAATCACCAAGTGGGCAGAGATGTTAGTTCCCCAGCAAAGGGAACGAGACGCCACCACAACTTGAATGGCACCTTGCAAACATGAGTCAGAGAGATTAAAAACGAAGACACTGAACATACAAAAATAAAATACATTTTTAATCACTGATAGGCATTGGAGAATTACTGAAAAAAAATTACAAAAACACTCACCTAATCAAGTAGTGTACATTTTATGCTTTCTACATGGAAATCTTTAAAAGGTCAGTGAAATGATTAAGTTATTTCTTACCAGAGTTAAAGAGCTGTTCAACAATCTTGCGTTCTATGGATGAAAGTCCCTCATGCAGGTAACCAACGCCATTAGAGAGGGTCTCCTTGAGCGTTCCATCACATAACTTCTCCAAAAATGGAGAAAGGTCCTTTTCAGAGCAGTGCAAAAATCTATAAAAAAATATCAGAAACCGATATTGTTATCCTGGTATATTATCAACCACAATGTTCAAGGATATTACCATGGGAAGTGAGAGTGCTGAGGTGTTTGGGTAATGTACCTTTGCGGGATCACATCAGCAGCGCAGAATGTTAGTATGTCAATGGCAGTAAGGCGGGTCTGGCGCCGGGATGGCACAAAAACCAGCACTGGTTTGGATGGAGAATGCTTCATAATAGCATGGTAGACGGGTTTAGCCATAGAAAGCAGACGGGTCTGTGTATGACTCACATTGAACCCCTGCATAAACAAGGAGAAAAAAAATGAAGAAAATAAAAATGACTAAGGAATGTATAAAGCATTCAAATAATGCTTCAAATAAATAATAATTTAAGTAAATACCTTAAATCAAAAACTGATAAGTATATAAACTGCTTACAAAAATGAGAGGATGTCTCATTTAAGTATCCTCTATTTTTTATGAGCAGTATATTTTCGTTACATCATGCATTACTAAATCAACCCAGCATCAGAATCCTATTTTCAGTCATGCTCTTATGTTCAGACACATACAGTAGGGAAAATAAGTGTTTAATATCAGCACAGAACTACATGGGAGGACCTGGTCAATGACCTGAAGAGAGCTGGGACCACAGTCTCAAGGAAGACCGTTACCGAAAGCATAGGAAATCATCATACTCTGGATGTGCTTGTCTGTAAAAGGGACAGGATGCTTGCACTGTATTGAAGTGAGGATGGATGGGGTTATGTATCGCGAGATTTTGGCCAAAAACCTCCTTCCCTTAGTAAGACCATTGAAGATGATTCATGGCTGGGTCTTCCAGTAAGACAGTGACCTGAAATACTAACGAGTAGTTCTGTAAATAGCGATTTCAAGGTCCTGGGGTGACCTAGCCAGTCTCCAAATCTTAATTCAACAGTAGATCACAAAAAAAAAAATCACAATTGGATTTTGTGAATGTCTGACAGTTAAAGTGTACCTATGATATAAATTTCACACCTCTCCATTCATTGCAGGTGGGAAAACTATACTTATTTTCCCTACTGTACTTTTTGATTGTCCCATCATATATACTGTTTAAAAAATTAGTGTAACTATTGTGACCAGTATATAATCTACTAATTTGTGAGTAGTATAATTTAAATAAACATATTTGGCAAGTTCGCTTGTCCATTTCATTTATTTAATGTTATTGTGGACTGTTAAGGAAACTGAAGAACCTGGAACACTGTCACTGGGTGTCACTTATAGCAGTGTTTATTTTTACAGCTGATTTTGATTTTACTCACATTGCTGCTTTGTTAGGTTTACTTTAGTTTACTTGACAAAAAAATAATGTGTCTAATTTTAGTTAAATAAAATTAAAATACTTAAATAATTAAAATAAATGTTTAAATTAGTTATGCATTTCACTAACTTTTAGAATAAAAATACCAAACTAGCTGTATGAATGCACAGTATAGGCTAAGCTAATAACAATAGACTGCAAATGCACCTTATCAACATTAAACAACGCCTGAAAACTGACGACGGTTAACATATGTAGCCAGCTAGCTAGAAAACAGACAGTTGAATGTTAACGCTAACTGTAATAACCTAATATGGTACGTAGCTATAGTGCTATTGATATTATTCTAAAACTTGCTTGTACTTGAAACAGTATTTTCTCCCACTGACAACTGATGTTTTTCTTTCTTTTGTAAGCATGTTGTGATATTATCCTCACTGCTGGAACAGCAGCTTTACATGTTGTAGGTTACAGCATGACAAGGGAATGTAGGTGGGGAAAATGGACTGTCTCAAAGCATGTTTAAAGTTAAGCGTCTGTTAAGTAGCAGACTTTTAGGAGAGCTGCTGTCTACAGCGGTCTTCTTTAAAGGGTAGGGTGTGATTTGGGACTCATAGGAGGATAGTTGATATCAAATTAGTCCCTAAAACTTTTGTATGAGTGCTTAAGTGTTTCTTGCACATTGCTCCAGTGTGAAAAATCAAAATATATAAATACATTAGGTTACTTCTTTTAAATTACTGTTTTACTACATTTGTCGTCACAACAATTACTTGCATAAGAATAGCACATTTTGTAATGGTATCTGGCCACTATACCTGGATGTGGAGCTCGAGGGGCACAGGTCTGACATTGGGGTGGAAATTGAAGGTAGCTGTGGTGCTGCAACCCAACCAATGGGCCACATCTTTTGCATTGGACAGAGAGGAACTTAATGTCACAATGCGGATGGGACGTTCAATCTGGGAGGAGATGTACCTCATTCTCGAGCATATAACTTCCAGTACAGGCTAAAACATATCAAGCCAGGATTACAACAATACAACCAAGCAAAAAACAAAAACAAACATTATCCGTTCTAGCTTTTATAAGACGAATCAAACCAAGCCAAAGGACCTTACCCCATTCTCTCCGCCAATGAGATGAGTCTCATCGACGATGAAGAGGCTGACGTTTTGGACATTCTTCCTCTGCTTCCAACGACGGGACAAGATATCCCACTTGTCTGGGGTGCTGATGATAATGTCTCCCTTTCCAAGCAGTTTGAGATCAGTGCTGGTCTCTCCAGTGAGTATGACTACCTTTTTATTCAAAGCATCCTGGAACTTCTGCCTCCAGTCTACAAACACCTACAAACAGCAAACAGTCCAATGTACAGATCCAACCTTCAACATGTTTTAGAAAACAGTCCAGTATGCATGCCATTATGCATTTATTTTTTAAAAACTCCTCCCAGTTTACGTCTCTTTTACCAGCAACCATGTATAGATTGTTTCAGACAGAATCAAACAATAACGGTTAGCATATGTGCAGAGTGAAAATTAAAATTATTGCTCAAACATGCCTCATTAATTTACTTTTCCTATGTTCTCGTATGTCTTGATGATACCTGACGTGAATTCTAATCATTTAGCTGTTTCATATGTACATAAAGTACACTTTGCAGAACCTTAAACAAATGATTTCTTATTGAAACATGCATAATTGTTGTGTTTTTGATGCTATATCAGATGGACTAACTTCTCTGCATGTAAATGTAACCACTTAGGGAAACCTCAGAGTTTACATCGACTCAACAGAAATGTAAACTTATATTCAAGAATCAACTTATTAAATTATTATATACTGCATTTCAGAGTAACCACAAAGTGTTTGACAACTGTTTCATACTTTACTTCTATAGCCCATTTAACTCTGGGATTGACAGATGATAAAAAATATGATAAAATGATAAAAAAAAAAAAAAAAAGTACAATGGAAAAAAGTTTTTTTTTTTCTTGGAATAAGAGGACCTGGCAATCACATTGGTTAGGCTCACATATATGCGTAAACTGAGAAACAAATTGGTGTTGGGTAATTGGTATACATGCCATGAAAAATCCTGGGGTAAAATCTCGCTCTGGATTTGCGTAATCCATGTCATGATCACTTGAATAAATCAGACTACAAAAAACTAACTATGATCAGTTTATTAAGTTCATGTAAATGCAGTCTCTGGTGATTTAAATAACAACTACATTAAAGAGTTATGCAAACATTAAAAGACTAGTAAAATATTTACTTGTTCAGCCAGAGCATCCATTGGTGTGATGTAGACACATCGACCTTCTGTGTTGTGCAGCAGCATCCTGAGAATGGCAAACTCTGCGCAGATGGTCTTACCACTCCCAGTGGGGGCTCCCACAAACACATTGTCATCACTGTTATACACAGCGTTGAACACTAGAACAAAGAAAATTTGTGTTTAAAGACTGATACATACAATTGAGCAAGAAACAGAAAGACTGATCAGTACCTTGGGTCTGAATGGGGTTAAAAAATGGGAACATGTTCTGGTAGAGGCTCTCAAACGCAGCATTTCTAAGGGCCGATACAGGCAATGGCTGCAGGTCCAGTAGTTCTGTTGGTGGAGGGTACTTCTCCGGTAAGATCAGGTGGCGGAATGACACTGGTAATTGAGTCTCACATGCTAAATGAAGATGCAGGAAAGAGAGCATGAGTTTATGTCCAAAAGTTAGTAAAGCTCAAGATATGTTATAAATGTAAACTTACAGAGCCAGCGGTCAGATGCCACTCTGATGAAGTACTGTGGAGGCAGTGGCTCAAACACAGGAACAAAAAATGTCACTAGGTGCTCGTCTTGAGCATACTTTGCTTTTAGCAGAAAGTACTCATGGTGTAGGATCACTTCACTGTCAACATCCTCCACCAAGATCCAAAATGCTTCTGATGAACCATGTATCTGTTGTAAAAATACAAAAAACATGTGCTTTTAAAACAGATGGTTTTGAGCTTGTGAAGATGGTAAAGAAAGGCTATGGCTTCACTTCCAGGTCTACATGACCCAATGTTAGTGCAGCCAAACAAAAAAAAAAAGTTGAAGTGTAAAACAAAAAAAAAGCAAAACAAAATTTTTTTAAAGATCTGAACAGCAAACCACTTTCACTGACCACATCCCTGACTTTTATGTGAAAATAGGAAATAGGAAACAAGTCAAGAAGTTAATATAATATATTAATATTATAATTAATATTAATATTCAAAATTATATCATTTTCAGTTAGACTTCCCTACTATATAACATAATATGTCTGAGTTTATTGGCCCAAATAAAAAACATTTCTTGTTGATGATCTTTCCCAGAAGTGGCTTCTTTGCAGCAACATAAATCGTAAAGGTGTGAACATTCAGTGCATACATTCCTCAAAAATGCTCCACAAGAGTTCTTCTCTTGTTCACAGAAAACATCAATCATGCCTTCACACTCAAATTACTGCAAAGTAGCCATATTATGTTTAGTTGTGGATTTAGCAGCTCCAATTTATCAGTCACAATTCAACGTAATGTTGCCACTGATACACTGAGCCTTTTTCTGTAAAAGTTTGTAAAGTGTATCAGTTTTTTGGTTTCCAGCCAAACAAACACCCATAACCATTAGTTGTGGCAGACTTTTGTAACACCTTATATAAACCAATGTAGGTGATGCAAAGGAAGCAGATTACACAAACATGGGTTTGGCCCGGCCCATAGAGGAGAGCGCAGGAAAAAAGAAAAAAAAGTGCAGCAATTTCTCCACTGCAACATCCAAAAACAGCAGACACTACTGACATGCTTCTCCATTTCTGCTGTGCTGTGGCTGCTCTGGCAGACAAACATAAAAACTTAAAAGGTCCTTATTAAAACAAGCTGACTAACTGACCTTATCATCCCACTGGAAATCTGGTGTGATTGTGAGCTCCACTTTAAGTGTGGAGCGAGTGATGGGCTGCAGGTGCACTGCAAGGTCCAACTTTGGGAACTGATGCACATACTTGTGGATGGTTTTTCCTATTTTTGGCATACGAATCAACTCTCCTGAAAAGTCGAGAGTCATAAGTTAAAAGAAAATCTGAAATGAGGCAAAATGATTTCAACTGATTAACTTCCATTTCAATGTTATTTACATAGCGCTTTTTACAACGTAGCACTGTCTCAAAGCAGCTTTACAGTAATACAAGACTAATCCCAAGTTGAGTAAGCCTAGGGCGACAGTGGAAAAGAAAAACTCCAGCATTAACAACAGCAATAACTCCAAGAAGTGAGTACCCCAAATACATACCCACTTCATTGTGGTTGAGGTCATACAAACGTTCAAAGGGAAAGCTTTTTTTCTCAATCTTTTTGATAACTTCTTCAGGAAGTTTGCGGAACTGCCGAAGAGGAGACATGGACTGCCACCTGACCCAGAGATGTGTGGATTTAAAACGAAATGTAGCATAGAATAACCACCAAAACAATCACAAATTAAGTTTCTAATAGGCAAGAAAATTAAGTTTAAACCATAATTATAACCATTTATAACAGTTGTTGCTCTATTGGAAACTGAGTGTGGAGTGACTAGGGAACAAACCAGGACAGTTTACATAAAGTACTGCTGAACGAAGCATTTCCTTTGCGAAGTTAAATTGAATGGTAAGGTCACACTTGCTGTTTTCTTTGAACTTACTTTTATTACAAGGCACAGGCCTAAGAATTATTATAAACTTACATCCGTTTGTCGATCATCTTGCAAAGGTTCAAAGTCTTGTCAGTGAGCTGTGCCCAGCCTCGACTCAGGACAATCTCAAAGATGGCTCTCATCAGCCGACCAGCACTCTAAACATACAGATGTAATTAGTACAGCTTTCCCATTGTTAGCAGTAAGAAGAATTCAATAAAAGGCTCTCAATTTAAACTTGCCTGAGTAACATAGACCATGTCAGCCATTAATGCAAATCCCTCCAGTTTGAGCTGGGAGATGTAGGCCTGAAGAAGCACATTTATCTAAAAGAAAAGTGAGAAAGTTTGGCATGCACAGTAAAAGTGCAAATGCATGATTACTAATAAACAAGTCATGTACACCCACATACCTTGGCACTGGGCTCTTCAATACTTTCTTTGACAGGGATCGGCACCCTTTCCAGAAGCTTCTGAAGTTCCAGTTTCTCCTCCTGTCAGTTAAAATAAAAATAATTTACTACATAACATTCATTAATGATTTATGTAAAAAAGACAATTTAACCTGACTATTGTAATAACTGATGATAGTTGATAATGTGATAATCCAGCATTGAAATGAGCATGGCTGAATGAGACTCTGCACCCGCTGTAACAAATGTCACAGCAAGTTTGAAAGGAAATGTTTTTTAATCAGATTTTAAATTTTAGCACATGGACAATATTAAATATGAAAAAGAAAGGGTCTGAAGACTTTTTGAATCTGTAGACCATCCAACTGAACAGTAAACATAAAAATAAGCTTTATTTATGCAGCACTTTCTCAATGTTTTACAAAATGCTTTGCATAAACAGAAGAGAAAAAAGTTACAAAAAAAGTACATAAAAATAAGAAAACAGTAGAATGTAATAAAATAGAAACATACAGATGCAATAAGTTAAAAGTAAAACAAACAGATAAGATGTTAGCAAAATGAATGTGTCTTTACTCTACTCTTAAACGTGTTATATTAGTCCAGAAAACAAAAAAAACAAAAAAAAGAGTGTTCCAAAATGAGGCCCTAATAAGTACAGACTGCCTTTACACTTTTCCAGGTGGTCTGTACCAGCATGTTCCTGTTAACTGATCTACGGGCCCTTAGTGGAACAGACCTAACAGTCGTCTCATAGTTCCTGGGGAGACATTGAGGCACTTAAAAACCAGTAAAAGAATCATAGCCAATAAGTATTTTAATCAACTTTATAATCACCTGCAGAAAATTATTACAGATGGTTGAATAGTTTGAGTGCAACTTGTACTGCTCACAAAAATTAGGGGATATAATTTTTTAAGTTTATATGAATTCTGTGAACAGTGTAGTAATTACGGCTACTCAATTAGGACTGGAACCAGTGTAGTGCTGAGTCAGGGAGATAGTGCAAGCAAAGGTTTAACCAGCTGAATCAGCCAATCACAACAACAAAACTCAACAGATCACACCACCACCACCACCACCACCACAAAGTGCAAAGAACGATCCAGCACCCATATATTGTACTACCTGATCTGTGGTGGACCAGTGACGGTCTGCTTTTAGTCACACAATTTACTGTATTTTACATTATTCTCACGATATGAGCGATATGTGGTATATTAACGGTCAAGCTGCCAATGTTGGGTCCTTGATAATGGATCTTAACTCAAAGGGGGTGTGGGTGTATTGAGATCAGCCTGTTTATTAAATAAGGCTTTCTGGTAGTACCATAGATTATGCTACCATAAGTCAAGTAGACTTAAGTCTGTTGCTCTGTACAGCTGGATGAGGGGTTGGAATTCTGCACTTACCTGGTACAAGCCACCACTTTGAGGTTTAATCTCGGTAATAAATCTTTCGTTATGGTGCCCATGTGTGTAATAAAACTGAGTTCTGGCTCCAAGATTATTACATCCTTTACAAAATTGATGTGATTGCTGTCAAATTAAAGCTATTTGTCGAGGATTTTCCCTTGGAAGAAGTGAATACCAAATGTCTTTTCTTTGGAGAATTTGAAGCGACGTTATGTGGACCATCAGTAAATGTTAAGGTTTTGTTGCATTTAATGTTTAAAGCTTGCCATAGGATTTGCCTCTAGCACCTATGAAAAGGTCATATCTGGTATCTACGTAAATATTTTCATCAGTAAATTTTTGGAGGTTGATGGTGTTTTATCACTTAATAGTGGATATTGTTGGATGTTTAATGAAGATTGTTTTTCCAATAATGGATTATTTGCTAGCAGATATGCATTTTTTAAACTTGTGTTGATCAGACAAAGGCCATTTGTATCGATGAGTTCCTCAATGAGTTTTCCTATACTGTGAATATTTAACGACTTCCCTATAATGGATTATGACCACTGAAATCCCCCACTAGTAAGAATGGCGGAGTAGCTCCAGCAGGTCCTTCAGTGCTATTAATAAGGGGTTGGTCAAGCAGTATTTAGCCAGCCACTGCTTGTGCATGTTCTCCTACTTCGAAAGACAAGAGAGGTCTGTAATTTTCATCATAGGTACACTTCAACTATGAGAGACAAAAAAAATATCACACTATAGGATATTTAAATTAATGTGGAAAATAACTATTTGGTCACCCACAAACAAATAAGATTTCTGGCTCTCAGACCTGTAACAACTTTAAGAAGCACTTCTGTATTAATGGCACCTGTTGGACCTCATTATCTGTATAAAAGACACCTGATCACAGCCTCCAACAGACTCCAAACACAACCATGGCCAAGACCAAAGAGTTGTTGTAAAACACCAGGAAAAAATTGTTGACCTGCACAGGCTCGAAAGAGTAAATCTACAATAGGCAAGCAGGTTGGTGTAAATAAATCAACTGTGGAAGCAACTGTAAGAAAATGGAAGACATACAAGACCATTGCAAGATGTCATCCCGTGGGGTCAAAATGATCATATGAATGCTGAGCAAAAATCCCATAACTACACAGAGGGACCTGATGAATGACCTGCAGAGAGTAACAAAGGCTCCCATCAGTAACTACGCCGAGAGGGACTTAAATCGCTCAGTGCCAGTCATGTTACCCTGCTTAAGCCAGTCCATGTCCAGGCCTGTCTGAAGTTTTCCAGAGAGCATATTAATGATCCAGAAGAAGATTGTGAGAATATCATATGGTCAGATGAAACCAAAATATAACTTTTTGGTAAAAACTCAACTCAACATGATTAGAGGAAGAAGAATGCTGAGTTGCATCCCAAGGATACCATACCTACTGTGAAGCACGAGGGTGGAAATATTTGGGGCTGATTTTCTGCAAAGGAATCGTAGTAAAGGTATCGTGAGGTTTTAAGTCAAAACCTCCTTCCATCAGTGAGAGCATTGAAGATTAATCGTGGCTGGGTCTTCCAGCATGACAGTAATCCCAAACACACCGCTCAGGCAACGAAAGAGTGGC
>JAUZST010006874.1:0-39891 GCA_034779995.1 Parotocinclus haroldoi
ACACACACACACACACACACACACACACACACACACACACACACACACACACACACACACACACACACACATTTGGTGTTATTGCTCTCACTATTATACTGGACATTGGAATTTCAACATGGCATCTCATTGAAGATCAAAAAAAAAAAAAAAAAGTAGTAAAGTTTCCACTCAGAACAGGCCTCACCGTCAGCGTCATCCAGAGATACAAAGGCAAGTGTGTCTTGCCTACTGTCAAGCATGGTAATGTCATAGTTTGGGGCTGCCTGAGTGATGCCTGCTGTGGGAAACTACAGGTCAATGAGGGAACCCCAAATGCCAACATGTATTGAAGCAGAGCATGATCCCTCCCTTTAGAAACTGTGTCACAGGGCAGTATTGCAACATTATAACAACCCCCACATCTCCAAGATGAGGTTAAAGGTCAAGCATGTCTCAACAACTAAACCCTATTGAGCATCTATGGGCCATGTGGACAAGCGCAAGGTCTCTAACATCCACCAGCTCTGTGAGGTCGTCACGGAGGAGTGGAAGAGGATTATAGTTTCAACCTCAATGCCCAAGAGCACTAAGGCAGTGCTGGAAATAATGATGACCACACAACATATTGACACATTGGGCACAATTTGTCCATTTTCACTTAAGGTTGTTCTTGCTTTGGTTACTAGCAGTTAAGACATTAATGTCTGTGTGGAGAATTATTTTTAAGGCACAGCAAATTGACAGTTATACAAGCTATAGACTGAGTAAAGTGCAATATCTTTAGTCTGGTCGCATAAAAAGATAAAACATTTACAAAAATGTAAGGGGTGTACTTTTGTGAGAAACTGCATATATAAATACATTATTTAAAAATCATACAATGTGATTTTCAGATTTTTTTTTTAAATTACACCTACGATAAAAATCTACAAAACCTACATTCTTTCTAGGTGGGAAATATTGTCAAAATCCGTGTATCAAAAACTAATTTTCTCCCATTGTATATATCTTTAATATCTTCAGCATATCTGTAACTTTACAGTACATAAGCCAGAAAATAATTATGTAATAATATACTTGCATGGGCAGAACGGTAATATTAAACAATGGCTGTATTTGAAAGCAGGACTGCTACCTTTTTCCAAAGTAAAAAAAATAATAATAATCAATTACATTAAAAAGGTAATGTAGACAGGTAGCTATAAGAAGACACAAATTAGGGCTTGCGAGGAAGAAGCTGTCAGTCAAAGTTAAGTGTTAGCACAAAAATGTTCAGAACTAGAGTGCTAGAGTGAAGGAATCAGCTAGCATTTTGATCCCAACTTGGAAACAAGCCATGATTTGAACTTGAAAACTGTTACCAAAGCTGAGGAATGGTGAGCGCAAAGTATCGCCCTCCCTAAACACTCTGCTCAGCTGTTTGCAGCTGTTATTATTTAGCAATTGGTCGCATTCAGATGAAAACCTTTTTGCTAATAGATGCTCAGCAAATATAGTGGAGCTACATGGTATATGGCAGTTTTATGGGTATCTGACATCTGAGCATCACATTAAAATATATGGATTGCTTCTGTAACAGCCTACTCTCTGGAAATACATTCCATTACATCTTGAATGACTAGAAGACAGTAAAAAAAGGAAAGATTTAGTATGAACTACATATTTATTGTGAATAAATATTTACTTCCATTAAGCCATTTGTGCATTAGTGAAGACAGGTATTTTGTAGTTGATCTTTTAATTTATCTGAAATGTGTTGAATGGGTTTCGCTCCAAACTTGGCTATCAATTACTTTCCAGCCCCTACATTTTTTTCCATGAAATAATTGTAAGGCTCACTCACACACCATCTGCTTATCTGTCTTATATAGACAGGGTCGGGAAAGCCGGTGCCTAGTTGGTGGCATAAGGAACAAGGCAGGAACAACCCTAGACAGGGCGCCAATCTATTGTAGGGCACATACACTACACACTAGTTGCACATTAAAGACACCAATTAAGCTAACACTGAGAATTCTAGTCGTCCAGCTTCCTCACACTATCCAAAGACATTAATTTGCCATTATACATCCAAAAACTTGTATTTGACACTGTAGTAGCTAAGGACTGTCAAACCACAACCCACAGAGTGAGTGCATTTATATGCATGTAATAATCTAATAATTTCAGAAAATCAGTGAGGTAAAATGCACTTGTTTAAGCATATATTGGGGAAGCTCCAGGTTAAGGTGATTCAGTTTAATGTGAATATTCAGTACCTGTTCTGGTGGGCATTATTAAAGTTTTACAGTAGTCAGTTCACCCAGGATATGCAGTAAAATAGTGGAAATTGTGCTGAGTTTGCATTGTTTTGATTGGTGTGTCACAGATAACAGCTTTGGATTACTGATGCCAGCTGATTCAGTCTACAGGAGCCAATCATATTTCTTCAGTGAGATATTACCTTTTCCTTATCTGCACCATGGCTGACTTTTTTCAAATATTCACCAATATCAAACTGAAAGAAACCAGATCAGACTGAAAGCATTCAAGCAATTGGAAAGATCCTCGCTCATTATGGGAAATGTAGTGTCTGTTATTCTGCCCAGCAATCCAGGATACGATTGACTTTTTAATCTCTTCATCTTTAGTGGGGCACATGCAAGCAGGTGCTTTCAGTACCGAAAAAGCCTTCTTGAACAAATGAACTTAATGAGAACCGAGATACCAACGTATATAGTTTGTGGAATGCGTCACAAACTCAGTGTTCAGCTATTAAAATAAATGATTTGATTTGTTTATTTATTAGATAATGTAAACCTCACACATTCTGTATTTTCTGCCTGTTACATTGTTTAAGGAAGTTTGTTTACACTGGTTCAGGGACGTCTCAGAATTAGAAAATACTTAATTGAAAATTACAAAAACAACCCCACACATTAATCGTCCTTGAGATTTACATTGTTTTGGTTTTGATTTCCATCTACATATTGCAGTGTGGTGGACATGCCAGATATGCTACAGAACTATGTTTAGTGGTAGAGACAAATAAAATAAAAATGGTGGCATAAAATAATAAGTAGAGTATATGATATATAATTGTGTGTGATACATCATATATAATTATGAAGATGGAACAAGGGTTGCATCACTTGGGAGAAACGGTGCTTGGTGAAAATGGTCTCCCCAGCAACTGAGAGCACTCTTGAGTTTAATAAGAGGACCACAGTTCTGACCAATCCAACAATTCTCCTAACGAGAGAGTGGGAGATTGGTTGCTCTTTTTTTCCTGAGTCAGTGATGGACATGCCACATTAGTGCAGACAATTTTCAAATTCTGATGTAGATTATCAGTTAAAAATCTCATGCAATACAGAGAAACACACACACAGACACAAACATCTTGCATATTACACTGCTCACATAATTAGGGGATATTATACAGTATAGCTGTGAGATATAATTTAGGAGTAGGTGATACAATTCACAGTATGTACTAAATTAGACACACAGATAACCTTGACCTAAGTACTTAACACAACCAATGATCTTTTAATAATTTGTTATATTGCTCACAAATTTAATATACATTTAGTACTTATTTAATTAACATCTAGGTCGCCCATGGAGGATGGGTCCCCTGTTGAGTCTTGGTCCTCCCAAAGTTGCTATCTACCATTTTACGGAGTTTTTCCCTTTCCACTGTCACCCTAGGCATGCTCAACTTGAGATTGGCCTTTTAAGATAATGTATTACTGTAAAGCTGCTTTGAGACAATGTTACATTGTAAAAAGTGCTATATAAATAATTCATATATAAATAATAGTTCATTACATAAATAAATAAGTCAGTGCAAGCAGAAACTTAGAGAGGTACTCTTGGGAAAATCAGGCATATGTCTGCAGATTCATGACCCATACATACTCAGAAATGTGTGGGTGGGAGAATTTAAGAAGGAAGCCCTGCTTGATGGGAAATTTTATCTGCTGGAGTGATGCAGAGTTTACCTTATATGATGAGTAACCTAAAGGCATTTTTAATGCCTGTGAAATTGTAGTGTAAGGCTAGTAAAACTAATGTAAATATGAGGGATCTGGGTAATTTCTAACTCCATTTTGACCTTATTGATTTTCATGATTATTCTGACAAGTTACCATGTCATATTTCTTAGTGTGAGTCCAAGTGGAGTAAATTAGACTAGATTTATGTTTATAAAGGCAGTTGATTAAAGTCAGGACTAACCTTTTTTTCCTCTAATAATTTCAAGGTATATGTTTTACATCATTTTTCTGCTACAGTACAAACATTTCTCCATGAAGATCCAAACATTTTCAGTAGCAGTCTCCTACTCCCATTGTATAAGATCGGATATAGCTTACATAATATATAAAATAGATAGATACTTTAACTTTAAATGATTCCAAAGCTCACTGTTACAGTAACACCTACTTCACTTACAGTACAGCGCAGAAGTATTAAGTCACCGTTAGATCAGATATACCTCTTGTTTTATCAATGGTATAATGATCTAATTATGTATTTTGTCACGTGTAATAATACTCCCATAATTTGTATGCAGTTTTAACTAACACTAATCAAGTACATGGCAGCACGGAGGCTTAGTGGGTAGGACCGCTGCCTCACAACAAAAAGGTCCCAGGTTCAATCCCAGGGTGGAGTGGCATGGGTCCTTTCTGTGCTTTCTGTGTGGAGTCTGCATGTCCTCCCCGTGTCTGCATGGGTTTACTCCGGGTACTCCGGTTTCCTCTCACAGTCCAAAGACATGCGTGTTAGGTTAAGTGGCATCTCCAAATTGTCATTGAGTCGTGCATGCAAAACACCCTGGCCGTGTAACTGGAAACAGCTGCATGCTGGTCCCAAACCCAGGTAAATGGGGAGGGGTGCAGAAAGGAATGGCAAAACTACTCCACTATCCTGCCGAAATACTTCATGGATCACATGGATGAAAGACAGAAATGTGTGGAGACCAATGATCCATCAAGTGACCGAGAGTCAGCCACGACTGTACCTCATCACATTTTTGAAATAAAGATTAAATAAATGAGACACAAAAACTATACTTAGTCATTTATTCATTGAGGAAAATGAACCTTTATTTGAAGAACAGAATCAGTTATGGTCTAATATTCATAGCTCCTTGTTGTGGAAGTGCTTCATGGTGTAAACTGTGGTGACCTAGCGGTTAAGGTACTGGACCCGTAGCGGTATGCAAAGACAATCTGACTTTGTGTCGACTTTTAGATCTATTTTATATTTAATATCAGATGTACACGGTGTATCTTGTAGAACATATATGTACCTATTCAAAGTATACTACTCGGGGATATTTCATTTTGAATTTGAGGTTTATAAATAAGGCAGCAGGAGTACCAGGAGAGGTACCTATTGGACAGACCAGTACTATATTATTTGTTATAGTAAAAAGCATTAAATCTATATTGATTGTCGCTGTTTGTGGTCTCTTTTTTCTACGCAGGTCTGGCAGTACATCAGATCATCACTATCACCGTTTCCCTTATTATGGTCATTGCAGCCTTGATAACAACAATAGTCCTTAAAAACTGGTAGGAAAGATTCTTTTCTAGCGTAACTGCAGTTTTAATGTCTATGATGTACATTCGGTCTGTCTCTTTCCCTCTCTGTTCTTCAGTCTGTCTCTCTTAAACGTTTAATCCTACGTGAATAAGGGCTAACTCTATATTCATGCCTAAACTGTATGGACTCCACCAGTCAGCAGAGTTGCAATTTCTATTCGTGTGCCTGCTAAGTGTAAGACACACAGGTTCAAGGTATGATTTTATGTTGGCTTTGTGAATTTGGTGCGTGTTTCTGTAGCTGTGCGCAGTCTGGGAATGGCCGCCACACTAGCCACCAGAGGAAGATCAATCAGCAAGAGGAAAGTTGCCAGAACCTGACTGACTTTACTCCGGCCCGCGTGCCCAGCAAGGTGGACATCTTCACCGCCTACAATGATGGTTTACAGTGCTCCCATGAGTGTGTGCGCACAGCCGTGCCTGTCTACACGGATGAGATGATCCAACACACACCGATTTACAAGACCACCTACAACGGGAACAGGTAAAAGAGTCCGTGTACCTAGCTTATGTCAGATTTAAGTACATACGACACTGTGCAAAAGTAATGATTACGAGCACTTTTGAATGTATATCTGTTATCTAATCGACCAATCATATCAGCATGCTTAATGCATTTAGCCATTTAGACATGGCCAAGTTCAAACAATGATTAAAAAGTTTAGTCGATAAAATGATTAAATCTGTATGACACATGTTAAGGTTGTCATTTCTGCAGCTTATTGCCAGGAAGGAACTGTCAGAACTGTTTTACGCAGGGTTTGAAAAAAGTATCACTTACTTTGATGCAAGGAGAAGGAATGTGACACCTATGTGACAAACTTCATTTTACCAGAGCTTACCAGGGAATGAAGCATTGGGCCATTTTGTTACGATAGGGTCTCCCGGAGATCTCGTGAGGCCATTCCTGGTCCCGCTAAATCCCCTGGATCCCTATCGGGTTTTTAGACCGGAGCCCATAATGCAGTATCCACAGACAGACAACAAATACGAGGAAAACCAAAGAACATTTATTTAACAAAAACACATATAGCAGGCATTTAAACTATAAGTAAAAACTTACCCCACACGAGTCCAGTAGGGGCTTTGAGCCCGAAGTCCAGAGTCCCGTGGTGGGGCCCAGGGGCCCACTTCATCGCTGTCCGAGGGTCCGCAAACAGCCTGGGCGCTGATAGTCCACTGGGGTCCATTGCTTGGAGGGCCAGGGCGACAGGGTCCCAGGGGTTCGCGGACGGGCTGGAGCGAAGCGGGTCCCATGGCAACAGTGGGGGTCACGGTATCGCCATGATGGCTCCGCGCCAGAGGGTCCGGAACAGCTTTGTGCCGGGGGCCAGCAACGGCACCTGTGGGAGCCGGGGTACCGTGAACGAGCCCGTAAAACGAAAAGAGAAAGAGAACCAAAAACCGCCTGAACAGAAAAAAGGTAAAAGGACAAAAAGGGGGAAAAAGGTAAAGGGCGAATTTAGAGCCACGGATCTACAGACAGCCATTACGGCCGAAGATCCGAGGGGCTGCCCGTTATGGCCGGATTATCGGTGTCGATAGTTACCCAAAAGCTTCTTCTAGCGGCGAGGGTCCGGGGCGACCCCTCCGGCCGCTGACCTAAACGTGAGCCTTACATGCCGCAGGCGCCATCAGCTGCCGGGGAACACAAGCGGGGGAGTCCTAAGCGGACTATAAAAACGAAACAAAAAATAAACACAGCACGCACGGACAATGGGAACACTAAAAACGTAACACAGGTCAGACAGGGAATAACGTAATGAGCCGGCAAACACTCACGTAATCGCTCCGCCAATAACCAATAACAAAACTGAACTTTGGAAGCACACAAAATAACACACAGATAAGCGGTGCTCAGAAAGCAATACACACATACATGCATGCACAGAGTGGGGAAAATAAGTATTTGATACACTGCCGGTTTTGCAAGTTTCCCACCTACAGAGAATGGAGAGGTCTTCTCATGGGCACACCTCAGCTGTGAGTTCATTTGCATTTTATTGCATGAAATAATTATTCGATACAATAGAAAAACAGAACTTAATATTTGGTACAGAAACCAGTGACAGAGTTTGCAGTGACAGATTGTCAGACGTTTCCTGTAGTTCTTGTCCATGATTTTGGCCCACTTCTCCATACAGATCTTCTCCAAATCTTTCAGGTTTTGGGCTGTGGTTGGGCAACGTTAAGTTTCAGCTCATCAGCGTATCATTGCCATCCTGGATGGCGCTACCACCACCCATCTTCATTACTCTGACTGGGGGAAGGAGGTTGTTGGCCAAAATCTCACGATACCTGACCCCATCCATCGTCTCTTCAATACGTTGCAGTTCCGTCCTCTTTGTTTCCACTCCCGTGCTTCACGGTTGGGACAGTGTTCTCATCCTTCTTCTTCCTCCAATCATGCCGAGTGAAGTTCATACCAAAGAACTCTAATTTGGTCCTTCTCTCATGCCTCCTCTGGATCTTCCAGATGGCCAGAACTTCAGACGCGCCTGGACATTTGCTGCCGTGTACCGGTGGGCCTTGCGTGCCTGGCAGGATTTTGCTTCAACAGTTGTTGTCTTCTCTCCAAGCTGTTGCCCATTGTCCCAGGATTGTTCAGGTCTACAGTTTTGTCCCTGGTGTCCTTAGACAGCTCTTTGGTCTTGGGCATTTTGGGGAGGTTGGAGTGTGATTGATTGGGTGTGTGGACAGGTGTGTTTCATACAGTTAAAACAGGTGCAAGTCGTACAGGTAATCAGTGCAGAATAGGAGGGGCTTCTTAAAGAAAAACGAATAGGTTTGTGAGAGCCAGAATTTTTGCTAGTTGCTAGGTGATAACAATGACAAACCTCTCTATTCTTGTAGATGGGAAAACATGCAAAATCGTCAGTGTATCAAATACAATCAAAACTTTGTATAAATATACTGTATGTAAAGCTCTGGAAATAAACTGTATATGCCATTTTATTCTATAAAGTTCTAACCTTTAAAAAAAACATTTGCAGCAATGGCGAGATCATTTATTTACTGTAAACAGCAACTGGAAAAAATAACAAAGAAGAGGCAGTGTTTTAATAGAATAATACAAAGAAAACAAGTCCATATTCATTTTTAACAGAATTTTTTTTTTTAACAGAACAGTGCTAATGTTTAACATTAGTTCAATCACAACTCTTATGTGCCTTGTACTTTTCCTCAATAAATAATACTTCGTCCAGGAGATGACCTAATCAGTTCCTCTTTAAGTGTAATCAGATGTGCTTGTGTTGAAATTCATCAGATCATGGAATGGAATTGCTTTCGTATGTTGATTTTAAGAAAAGTTTTCTTTTGGTCAGAAGTGGTCACTTTTTTTTACAGACCTTTGCACATCCTCTGTCTGACCTCTGACGCTTAGGTTCCTGGCTGATAGAATTAATTTGGGGGTTGACGGCAGACGTTAGATGCCATTTGTAACAGAATAGAGTTAAAAGTATGAGATTCTATTCCACAACACTTTCAGCGTTTATGAATGACTTTATCAGGATTTGGTATGCGCTCGTTCAGGATAGCGCATTTTAAGGTCTGTGGTTACTTATGATGCTGCGCTATTTTAAGTAAACCTGTTTGTGTTTCTTTCAGACCGTCGCCAACTGAAAGGCAGCTAATCCCCGTGGCCTTTGTGTCTGAAAAATGGTTTGAAATCTCTTGCTAAGGGTGTTTTATTTCCTCTGGGTCAGTGCAACTTCCTCCGTTTGTACCCTGGTATGTTCACTTTCTCAGCGGTTTCACAAATATACAGAAATTCAACATGATATCGCCGCAGGCTGTATTCCATCACCGTCACATTGCTTTAAGAAGGGAGCTGTTTCGTCTTTTGTATAGCACTGCGCCAAGTTTTACTTAACTCTGTAATCATGAAAACAGATAAAACGAGCTGATTTGTTGATTAGCACTGAGCTATGTAAATGAGAAGCATCCCATAATTAGATGGTATTTGTGGAGTTTTAAGCTTGGGGTTAATTAGCCGCTGTGATGGCATTTAATTCAATAATGCCTGTCTTTGTGGTAGTGTGCCCTAATTTGAACTTTTTTTCCTAATTGCAGAATCCATTTGGAAAATCGTGAGAAAGAAACAAGGAAAGAAAGCTAATGGGAAGAATAGGAGTGAACAAGCCGTTTTGTATAGACACTGGAGCCCCCCTGGACACAGAGAGAAGTTTATTTTTCTAAGTCGATCGCAAAGAGAGCTGTCCTACAGTTTTGACCCCAGTTGAGATGATACAGTATACTTAATATATTACATTCATATATTACTGTATGTGTAGATGGGAGGGAGCTGGAGCAGACATTTTGGAAGAGCTGTTTCCTGCCAGGCTGCTTTTTGGAAAGGGTGAGCAGACTTTTCAGAACAGAACTATGTGCCAATAACGCCAATATGTGCCAGTCTATACAGATGGGACGCATCTGGGAGTTTGATACAAAAAAAAAAAAAACAAAATCCAAAAAAAAAAAACAAAGAAAAACCACAACAAAAACGACAGACACATGGACGAGTCATTTCTGTGACAGTATTATATATCGACCCATTAGTTTTTTTTTTTTTTGTTTGTTTCTGTTTTTTTTTTTGTATAGAATATTTGATCTTGTATTTGAAACTGACTGTATGTTTTGAAATAGTGTTGCAGACATCCAACGATATTTGTAAGGGGCACTATTTAATTAGACACAAAAAGTGAAAGGACTGATGAGAACCACGGCCAACGATTTGAGTTTACTGTATTGTTATTAGGCTCTGTTTTCAATAGAATAGTCTCCTCTATTTTTGTATACACATGTCACTATCACATGCCATTTTGCTGAGCTGCGTCACAACTCTCTTGTAACTATCTATCTAAAATCGGTTTAGTGGTTATTTATTCCTGGTGATTCTTTCATCCACAACAAGCCATTCTCTTTTCTGCTGGGGTCCACCAATAATTGTCAGTCCACTGATAATTGCAGGTCACTCTGTTGGGCGACCAGAGTCACTTTGACCTCCAGTGAAGTTAACATTTCATATAAATGCTGTCGAAGAGTCTTAGTAATGGGTTGGTATAAGCCTCACCTTTTTAACAATGGTACGCAATACATTTCCATCCCTTGTGCGTCAGGGTTTAAAAACTGCTTTTTTTCTACAGGAAGTGTGGAAGTGTACAGTAATCTAGGGCTTAATATCAAACACGCTACTCTGTCTGCTTTATTTTTGTGCTAGGTCATTGTTGAGTGCCAAGTAATTTTTTTAAAATGCTCATACATTACCATGTATATTATTTATTTGTGTGCTTCTGAAAGATACCGAAATATAAGAATATATGTAACCAAATGTCACCTGGTGTGATTCTGAAGTGAATTATTTCCTATTTATTTAAAATTGTAAGGATAACATGATTATATACAAAAATGTATTTGTTTTTTCGGGTTTTTTTTTTTACAATATTTTGTGATTTGTACCTGGTATTTCGTTAAGCCACAGTAATTAAAATATTATTCCACCAGCAGTAATAGAGAGATTATTTTCGAGGTCAATTCAACGTAGCCTTTAGCATCTGAGTAGAATTTACCCGTGGCCACACTTGGCTAAACTTGAGCTTGGACAAGAAGCCTCAGGTTGGGCAGAAGTGGGAAGGTGAAAATGATGAACGACTAACCAATGTTTCTATTAACTTATTATGACCTTATAACAGTTGTTGGTCATTGGATTAGTTACTAATCTACACATCCTATTTGGCACATAAGTAGTTTGGGTCGTTTGTGAATGAACTTAATTAGTTAGATAACATTAGCTATTTTTGGCTACATAATAATAAATGTTAGTGGAGGTTTATATCATGGTATATCAATAAGACATGTTTCTGCTTAATGTCATATTAATGACAAGCTCTAAGGGGCTTGTTACTACTTTCAGGAAAAATAAGAAATGGAGCTAGGGCAGCATTACTGATTTATAACCTGTACAGTTATAATGTCGTCACATTTTATGACAGTTGTTGTATAGTGTAAAGTAGAAATGTGTCATATCTCTCTCACGCGTATGTGCAAATTACTTTTACGTTGTATCAGCATTAAATCTGAAAGCTCAGTATTGTTAGGAAGGAACTGTTAACTATAAGTCGGCATTTGGTTGAATGCATATATTGCACACTATTTTGCAGCTGCAGTTCATTGTGACAGTACAGCAGCTCACCCAACAGTGAAATCTAGGAAAATCTCAGCCACTGTTCAAAGCCTCCGTTGGTTAAATTCGAAATGTAATATTTTAAAAAAAAAGCCAGTATCTGCTCTTGACACTGTGTATAGTGTGCTGGTATTAAGAAAATAAAAACAGGAAACTGTCATGCACCAAAAATGCCTTTACAACAATCCAGGCACCTTCGGTATAACCAAACGTAAATACTCTCTTTCAATACTCAGTAATTTTCAATTGCTCTTTTCGTATTTATGAGTTAGTGCTAAACAGAGGCTTATTCAGTTATTTATTTGACTGATCTTATGGTAAACTCCCCGAGTTTGAGAATGTTGGTGAAAATAAATAGTGTCATAAATAGCTTCTTGTAAAGGTATTGCATAACTGTACAACCCCAAACTTTTTACTTAATAAACATACATTTCCTGCATTTCAAACATGCAGCACATTCCAAAAAAATGCTAAAACGGGGCCAATTCATGGAAAATAATGAGTTAAAAAATTCACGATGCGAATTTCAGACGGGTGCTGAATGACGTCTAAGGGAAATCCCAGATCTTCATTTCTCTTAAAAGGAAGAATAAATATCATTAAACGATTCAAGCAATTCAAACGATCTGGATACAGCTTTTTGTTGACATCACGTGTTTGAGCTCGCATCACAAATTTACACGTTTTTTTTTTTTAACCTCATTACTAGTTATAAATAGCCCAACCTTTTCGGAATGTGCTGCAGTCCTGAAATGAAAGAAAGGGATTAGAAAGTACAATTAAGTTGCTTTGACAAATGACAAATGTCTGCAATGAAATAAAAGTCAAAGTACACGTAAGGAACACTGTATTTCTTTCCATACCATTTCCAACCTTTTCTGGTTTTGGTATTGTACTGTAGAAATGAGCCTAACTTAAAAATTGTTTGCACTGTTTGCCTTAGTCAGGTAATATTAGCTCAGATATTGGTTATTGATAGTTAGCTTATGTTTAGCTATTGTTTAGGTAACTACGCAAGTGGCTGATTTGCTGGGAGTTGCAGCTGCGAAGCTACAGCCTGATACTGCTGAATCATTGTGTGTGTGTGTGTGTGTGTGTGTGTGGGTTTTATATATATATATATAAATGTTATAGACATTTTTACATATAGGACATGGACCACCAGTCAAAACTGAACTGTCTATGACTGACTGAAATGAGGCCGTCATAAGAAACTGAGACACGTTTGTAAGGCGGTATTTTTGTAGTAGTGGCCTTAACTAAATGTAATGATCCCAAGTGCATCTACCTTAAATTTAATGTAATTTAGATCCATTAGGATCTGGGAGCTTACCAATATGTAAGCAATTACTATTTCCTAGTTGATTCCTCTAGTCGATTTCAGTCCAGATTTTGAGTATTTACTTATTAACAGCTCATTCTCCGGCTCCTTATTTTGTCTGTTTGCTTGTCTCTTAACTTCTGACCTTCAGCTCAGTTTGTCAGTGTAAAATATGGTATAGTGGTATAAAATATATTACTCTAGAACTGCTCACAGATGTTTGCAAATGCCTATAATGCAAACACATAAGGAAACACATGAAGGGAAGCAAAGCTTTATAGGTGAAAAGGGAACATGATAATAGTGTGTGGTTTTTTTATTCTACTCAATCCTCGACCACATGGTCTAATTATCTACCTACTTCAGTTCTTATGCGCGGCGGATATGTACTCGTTTACTCAAAAAAAACGGAACAGATTATTGCACAGTAAACACGCACTGAATTTTTGCGGCTATGATTTTTTGTCAGGAACTTGTTATAACTTATATATAACTTATATTATAACGTACGTCGGAACAGTTCCTAAAAACACTTGAAGCAATAGCACATGTTTAAGTCCACACACACTCTGATAACCCCGCTTCAACCAAGCCATTTGCACTGATTCACGACAGGCTTTACTACTAATAATACATGTGCTTAAGGAAAGCTACATATTGGCCATCCCGCTTATTTGAACTGACAATTTATCCCGAGCAATCATTATTGCTGCCATCAAAATAACCTTCAAATTGCAAAGGTGAAAAGATATCATTGTTTGCAAAAGCGTTGCTCAAAAATGTTGTCAGTTCGCAATGCAGCACCTTTTTTGAGCACGTTCGAATAGATTTGGATCGTTTTCTCAACACGACTGCAGTTGCTGTGTATATTAATACACTATCTGTTATTAATTTAGACATGCAATATTCAGGTTTGATGCATCACGCTGTAGACTCGAAATTAATCTATTTGCACTTCCCTCTGTTTGTATTTTGCACACTAGAAAAAAAAAAAACTCTATCTACTCTTACAGTCCTGGCCAAAATTGTTGGCACTACTGACATTTTTCCAGAGAATGAAGAATTTATCCCAGAAACGTATTAAAATGACATTGAAATGATGGTTCTACACGTTTCCTTCCTTTGTGCGTATTGGAACAACGCATAAAAACAAAAAAAAAGGCCAAACGTGATGTTTTGGGCCTGGACAAAATCGTTAGCACCTTTTCAGAATTGTGGGTAAATACCTTTGTTTCAAGCATGTGATGCTCGTTTAAACTCACCTCAGGCAAGTAACAGGTGTAAATCACACCTGAAACCAGATAAACTGGAGAGAAGTTATACGTAACGTTTGCATTGTGTGTCTGTGTTATTTACCGTGTGGTTACTATACAATTCAAACCCCCCCCCAAAAAAGAGGGAGATGAAGAAACAAACCAGATGCCTATTCACACCAAGCACAGTACTTAACGCGAAAAAGCCAAGCACACATTTCTATGGACATCTTCAAACTGACACGGATCTTTTATGCACTATCTCTTTTAGTTCGTCTGTGTGGAATTTTGTGGAAAACACAGGAAAAAGTATTATCTCACTCAATATAATTCACTAGTTAATTAAATTTTGGTATGAAGAGACTCCTAGGACCTGCACAGAGCCATGACCTCAACTCTCCCGAACACCGTTCTGATGAACTGGAGCAAACCAGACCTTCTCGTCCAACATCAGCAACTTGCCTTCACAAATTTTTGACTGTAACAGGCACAGGTTCCCACAAGCATGTGTCAGAATGTGGAGAAAAGCCCAACCATGGGAGTGGAGGCTGTTATAGCTTCAAAGGTGGACCAGCTACACATTAATTCACACGGTTTTGGAATGCACTGTGAAACAATCAATAAGTAGAAGTATGTGATTGTAAATTCTCTATGTGACTTTATGTGTTGTTGCGACAACCTGGCCCAACTCCTGTAGCCGACAGACCTTTTATCAGTGGTAGAGCACAGGTTCTCTGTGGTTCCATCAAGTCAGACTGGTCATATCTGGAGAAGACAGGTCTGTAGGTCGTAGGAGTTGTGCTGGGTTGTCGGCTGTCAGAGTAAATAAATAAATAAAGAATAAATAAATCCAAGAGTAGAGTGAGACCTTTAAAAAGTAGCGTTGGTTGGGCTTTTTTTTACAGTTTCCAGGCTGAATGCCAGTCTTCTGCTGGATTTACCTCATGTGGCCACCAGGGATTTGAAAACCTGTTAGATGTGAACAGTCTGGGTGAAGAGACAGGGTTAAACAAGCTAGCTCTCTGGATAGAACTTGCACATGCTCAAACATTGTTACTGCACGACTCATTTCATTATTTATAAGTAAAAACACTGCCAAATACTTTATGTATTTACATGCCGTCCTAAATTCAGCTACGACGTTTTTTTTTTTACGTCTTCTTATTCCATCGACAAAAGAAATCTAATTTTTAAAAAATGTACATTATGCCACGATCAGACGGTCATGGTCCTGTGTTATCATAACATAATGGAATTATATACAGGATGAACAATTGGACCATTAGACGCATTTTTATGTTCTGATTGAATAGGTCTTCATTTCTAGCAACACTGTAAAGGTCCACAAAGAAGCTGGACCCAATCGTCTTGTCCTGAACAAAACTGAACTTTGTGAATCTTTTTTATATTTCGGTTTATGATATTACTCAATTGGTAAATATGTCTTTTATTGTTTGTTTTTTTACAAGTACACCACGTATACATTATGATGAATGCAAACACAAGGCGCTACAATGTGACGTCCCTTAGTTTTGTCTTTGAGTCTCTGTCTCTCTTTTTCTCGTTCTCTCTCTCTGAAGGTATTGTTACATTTTTATAAGACACTGTTTTTGATTGTTCTGTAAATGCAGCTCTCCACACAGACACTGTACATTTAGTAGTTATAAGCAGATTGAAATGTTTTATAAGGCCAAGATACAATGTTTGTAAAATGATGAAGTCATACTGAAAATGAAAGTTATTTAAATAAAAAAAAACGTTTAATAATAATGCATTTTTATCTGTCTTTTTTCCGGAGCAGCATATGTTATTTTACATGCTAATAAGCTGTTGCCATATTTAATCAGCAATCCCCACTCAGATAACAGCACATCTGCCTGCTGGAGTCTGCATGTTTACTCTGGGTACTCCAATTTCCTCCTACAGTCCAAAGAGATGTGTGTTTTGGTCAATCGGTCACTCTAAATTGACATCGATTTAATGGCATATTGGCCAAGCCAGCAGAGTGGCTTTAATTAATGGCTAAAACAACAGTGGAGTGAAAAGGGATGTCTACAAGGCGTCTGACAGACTGGCCAGTTCAGGTGATCAACGCCGTGGAACCTCAAAATCCAAACTCAGCCTCACTTTAAAGTTTTCTTTTCTTTTCCAAAGCCACAACCCCAAAACGTACAGTAAAAAGCGTGAAAGTTGGCCTAGTTCCTCTTTATGTTGAGAAACAATTTTTTTTCTTCAGATCCCCCAGAGTTCTTTGCCATGAGGTGTCTTGTTGAACTTCTAGTGACCAGTATGAAAGAGTGAGAGAGCAAGAACACCAAATGTACCACACCTGCTAATCAGTCACATGATACCGAAGAGGGAAGATGGCTAACTGGGCACAGTTTGGCCATTTTCGCTTAGGGCTGTACTCACTTTTGTTGCCAGCGGTCTAGACCTTAATGGTTAAACAGCTAATGTATGTTGTATGCAAGCTGTAGACTGACTATTTCACATCATGTCGAACCCATGAAAAGGTACAATAAATATTAAAGCGGTGTGCTCACGTTTGTGAGATACTGGTATGTGTGCGATTTCTAATTAAACCTGCTGAAATTTTGAAATATCAATTAAAAAGATTATAAAAAATGTTATAGTACAGTATAGGTTTCGATCACATTCCATGCTGTTCTTAAACAGATGTCCCATCTGAAAGCAAAACAGGTGGAAAGCTGAAAATGCTATTATTTTTTAAATGGTTTTCCTATTATTTGCCTGGTCCAATCCAATACGAAAACATTGAGTCTGGAAGCATTGTTTTCAGCAGTTGTGCTACACCTCTGTTTTGAACCCACAATTTCACCAAAGGGTTTAGAGAAAGTCTCTCTTGCAATGCTTTCGGCTGCATTCTGGCACGCCATCATAGCTGGCTAGTGTCACACACATACCCATACAGACTGATCTGCTTAGAAATACCTCAGCGTGCTCTGATAAAGATCCAGCATCTAATGCATGCTGGCAGAAGAATAAGATATAGTCTTTAACTTCCATCAAGGATGCTGATTCAATTTCGGACTACGAGTACCTGAATTGGCTTTAGTCTAATGCGTTTATGCCGCATAATCTTAGCCAGGGGAAAAGTTAAAGAGGTCAAGCCAATATGTGGTTGCCACATACAAGTTAGCAGATCAGACTGTAACTGAGGTCCAGTAAGAGAAGAAGAACAAAACTGTACTATAGGTTTAAAATGGAAACATGAAGAAAAACTGAAGAATGTAGTGTTTCCACCTACAGAGGCTTTACCTATGCAATGGTGTTCTGTAAATGGGGACAGTTTTTTGCTAATGATATCTATCAGAGATAGGAACAAGTGAATGAGTTGTAAGAACAAGTAAGTCTCAAGTTTTGACACTGAAGTCCTGAGTCAAGTCCCACGTAAAGTGGACCAGTCTCTAAACTTGTCAGGTTCTAAACTTGTCCTCATATGACCTGGAAAGAATAATAATTAAAAAAAACAAAGGCAAGACACAATAGAGAAACAAATGATTTGCTGTTGGTTTTAACCAATAAATAACGGTGCAAATATTCCTCTTTGAAGTCAGGCATCTTAACCAAAGCATCTAAACTTTTCTATACATTCCCCCGAGTGTCTGAACTCCACTGGTCTGCTGTTTCCACTGTGCCAGGCTCAGACTGGAATTTGGCAAAGATGAATCTTGTGTAACAGGCACATATCCGTTCAGACACGCGTACACACGTATAGCCAAAATGGCAGAACTGTGTGTGAAGAAAGCTGTTATCTATGGTATAATCACAGATTTGACAGACTTTCACACACAGTACACACACCTCGAATAGTCAACCAGCAATCATATGAGCCCAGCTCAAACACAGAGATGATGCTTAGTAGTAGAGATGCCCTCTTTTTAATGCGTGGGCACTTAGGACTCCTATAGACGCATTTCTAGATCTGAGGCCGGAGAAGATTTTTCACACTGGGCCGTGCTGTTCACTGGGATATGTTTGGGGTTTAATAATAATGCAATAATGCATTAACATGTTTGATCATTTGATTCGAAAAGATTAGCTAAGAGTGGTTAACATTCCTCACTGCATTCTGAATAGCGAAGGAAACTTGGTTATCCAGTTTTGAAATCCCACACGCAACATGTGATTGGCATTGCTATTATGTATTGCAATGGAAATAAATCAGTTCGATTCACCATAAGTAGTTTATCAATAGTTCATTACCCCAACATAATATGTGAGTGTGTAAAATAATGTGTCTATAATTGACCCACAATTTAATGCATTTCCTTGAGTTACATGTACACACAGCGTTCACCAAGTTTGCACAAACAACACAAGGGTGGAATAAAAATGCAGACAGTTAACCTTTGGAAGCAGAGCGTGTTTAGTATCTTATCATTGTGTTTGTGTCCGCAAACCTTTCACTACATTTCACTACATATTTAGTTTTTTTTTTCTCAGAATGTGTGACTGTTGGAACAATTAAAAAAAGATGCTGTGTGATTAGCCAGTTAACGTAGAGTACGTTAGTACTGTAGTCAAAGGACAGGGACATACACCGCTCATAAAAATGAGGCGATATTTCAAAATGAATTAGAAGCCATTAAAAAGGAGCATTTGATTTCATTTCATCAAACAAGATCAGCCGGAAAATGATCTGAATGAATTTACTTCCTGTTGCCGACCCGTTTTCCGTCCCTCGATTTTCGCCTTCGCCTCGCCCTTTTGGATCCTGTTCGCCGTGTTTGGGATTTCGACCCTGGACTGTTTTGGTTTCCGATTTCTGCATACCGATTTTGTATTAAACCCTCTCTCTGGAACTCTGCGTGTGTCTGATACAATGCTTCATTTTTTCAATTCTATGCATATTTTACTTAAAAACAAATTTAGAAAATGTCTTTGTTCTTGAGGTCTTTTAAACGTTTTAAAACATAAAGCAAACTAGAAGTGATATCTTTTTCGTCTCGTAAAGTGAACACCAGCTGCTGGTTACATTATAGTAGAACTTGCTTTAGAACAGGAGCTTCTTTACATGTCGCCACCCTTTGGTTATATCCAATAATTTGAAATTCCCTGTAGCCGAAGCCGTTCTACCCTCTTTTGCTTACATGTGATGCTTCTCTTCGACTTCCTGCTCGCGATAAGCGGATGTTGTGATACGTGACGAGACAAGGGGGCTGCGTCCCAAATCACCTAAATAAAACTACAGAAAAATGGCAACATTTACACACAAAGAAAGCATTTTTCTACAACTTCCACGCACAGTGCCTGGATAACGGACTGACTCTTAGTGTACAAGAGTCATTAGGGACGAGTCCGAGTCGAGTCAAGAGTCATTAGGGACGAGTCCGAGTCGAAAAGGATGTCATTGTCATCAGAATGCCATGCTCTTGTGTCACAGATTATGATCAATATAGTAAAGATAATTAGCCATGTTGTCAATATATCAGTATACTCTGTTAATGCACTGCTATTACGCTTGAAACTTAGCTCTCTAGGTTTCAGGTTTCACAGCAAACACTGCATGCCCGAGCAAAAATCTAGCCACGGGGAGGAAAGAACGGCCTGTGTGGTACAGAGACAGGATTCTACAAACAGTTTGCTGCTTTACAGTAGCTTTCATGATGTTTACGTGGAAGAAGTTAAGAAGAACTACTGACCACCCCACAGATCTAAGTAATAGGGGGAGAAAAGCCCATAAGAGGGGGTGACTAAGAACTCTGATCATTCTGACTGACAGATACCAGACTCAAGAGCCCAGAAAGATTTACATTTCCAGCATTTAGCAGACGCCCTTATCCAGAGCGACTTACAACTCATACAATCTTACAATTCAAGCAATTGTGGGTTAAGGGCCTTGCTCAGGGACCCAACTGTGGTAGCTTGGCAGAGGTGGGATTCGAACACTGGACCTCCTGGTACAGAGTCCATTACCTTAACCACTAGGCTACCACAGAAAGATGTAGCTGTATGTGATTACAAAAGCCTGCAGTGAGTTTTTAAAGGTAAGTTAAGAAAATACATCAAATACATCAAATAAAAAACCGGTACAATGTGTGTTGTACATTGTGTTGCATAGCCAGTTGTGCATGTGCATGCTTTTAGAGAGAGACTTTTAAGAGGTTCTTTAGACAAACGGTTCCCTGAACACTCAGCTCACTGTCATAACAATTTAACAATGTAACTACAATAAAATGTTAATAAAGGTAAATTCACACTATACGGGATATTAGATAGATATTAGCTTAAATGATTTCGGTTATTAAATAGTTATGATGTTAGACATACAGTAACTGCAAATAATTATTGACAGAGAATGGCGTGTTGCGTATTTGCAGGCTAAACCATCAAAGAGATAAAAACAGAATGCAAACAGATCGTTAGGGTGGCAGTAAGAACACTGTATTACACAGCTATTGAGGCCTAGAAACCTATTTACCCAGATCTATTTTAATATGGAAGGGAAACTTGAAAGCTGAATGTGACTAAATGTGTGTGCGAGACCAGATACATTGACCCGATTCCCATTGTGAGTGATTGATGGCCTTTCCTGAGATTTCTGTAAGCCAGGTGGAATAGAGGCTGCCAGTGCTGTGCGCCATGTGAGTCATAACCGAGGCTGGTGAATGGCAGGCAGCTCTTGTGGGCACCTCTCGGAGCTTAATTTCGCTGTGCTGAACGTGCCAGACTGCTTGCGTCTGGCAGCTGCTACCTTCCTCAATAATGACCTGTAGCTGTGGTTGCACAACGATGGGCAACGGATTGACGGACCGGATAGGTGCGCTAGCATGTAAAGAAGGAAAGAGGGCACAGGATTTGAGAATGTAACGTATATATTATTTAGGAAAACTTTGGGAACTTAGGAATGGGAACGTGCTTCCTAATGAATGTTACATACAGCTTCCTAATGGATACGGTAATGAATGGGAATAGATTGTGTGTGTGTGTGTGTGTGTGTGTGTGTGTGTGTTGTATTAGGAAGAAGGTGAGAGAGATAATATTCAGGCAAAACAGACAGAGCAAGTAATGATTTGGTGTGGCACAATCTGTAAACACCATTAGGTTTAGCAGGGGTGGGGGCACGAAGATTACTCTTTAAAAACAGGAAGACATTTGAACGTAGTGAATGGCATCCATTAAGTACTAAGCCTATTTTACCTAAATTTGTTGCTACTTTCAGTATGAAGCAAATACACACAGGGGTATATTAAGCCATGGTCGTCTCTCTCTCTCTCTCTCCCCTACTCTCTCAGGTGAGGCCCAGTGAGAAATGGCTCTGTCAATGCGATTTCACAGATTAAATTGTATAAATAAAGTGGAGTGTACATCTGAGAACTGACTGCTTAAGTCCTTAAACTATCTATTTAATAGCGCATCCATCCTTTAAAGTCACATTTAAAAAGTGTAAGGAAAGTATGACGTGAAAATAGGAACGATACATAATAAAATAAAATAAATTCCAATTAAATTAATCATTCCACCAGATTCTATTTTATCTCAAATACAGTTTGGATTAGCATTGTTTAACTGTGAAACCAGATTTCGAACAAATCGAGTATTTTTCCAATACTCAATACTAGATACAGTGTATCCAGGCCAAGGGAACAAACTTTAACTAAACCCCTTTGATGCCAAAGAAGTCAAAGGTAGATTTAAGATAAGACACGGCATTCCGGTGTGATCCGGTGATGGTGGGATGGCGGGGATCCTCCGCTCCGAGAGAAGAGACAGGAGCACCTGACAACATCCATGATTTCCAAAAACAATTTGAAATGTGAACTCGTCTGACCACAGGACACTTCTCCATTTTGTGTCAGTCCATCTCAGATGAGTTTGGGCCCAGTATTGTTGATATATGGCTTTCGCTTTGCATGGTAGAGTTTTAACTTGCATTTGTAGATAGAGTGATGTTTTCTGATCCCATGTGTTAATATTTATATTTTAATATATTAACATTACAAAATGGTTTCGGTTTTCGATTTTTTAAAAATCACTGTATTCTGTTTTTCACAATGTCCTAACTTCGCTGGAATTTCCTGCAACATAATTGGATGGCATGTTTTAAGCATTGTGGGTGTTAAGTTACAGCGATTTAGTGGTATGAATAGAAGGGAAAGTTTCAGTTTCAGTGGGAAAGCAGAAACGGGTATAAGATGTCAGATTTGACTGTAAAATGTCAAATTTGTTGATACATTAAAATGTTTACTTCTGCAAAACTTGTTGAAAGTTATTGCCCTAGGTATTAACAAGGGGTGAAAGAATCCCGGAAAGGTTTGGTAATGTGTTCCTCTATAAGATACAGGGGTACTGGCGGCTGTCAGTGTACATTTCTGCATTAATGCTGCTAGCACTGAACTGAAAATTACCTTTGCCATGGGCATTGACACAGCTCCACATCATGAAGACCATGGTTTTTGGATAATGGTCCTAATATTATCATCAACAGGTACAAAAGCCAGGATTTTATATGGTATGGGACTGTGTCAATGCTCTGGGCAAAGGTCATATTTAATACTGTAATGGCAGCATTACTGCAAATTCTATTCTTTTCCAGGAATGTCCATGCACACGTCAACCAGACAATGCAGAACAAGTCAGATACGAAGTATGCAAACCTTTTTTGATTAACATTGTTTTGTTTTGTTTTTTTATTTGAATAATTTTCTCCGGAAAATGCATTTGTTGACAAACTGGAGATCATCCGGCCATCTTGGTTCAACAAAGCCTTTTCTGGGCGGTGCTGGTGGACGATGTACCAAATCATGATTCTAATCCCCCCGGTTTTTTTTGTGCGGAAATGCTTATGAACAAAAACAAATGAAATGCAAAACATGAAATCTCTTGGCTCTTCTCCCATCCCATCCCAACTGTATGTGATTTGTTGATGTAGATGTTAAGAAATGGCTTCAATGGCATTTATAAGCTTGAGGTTGTAGTGATTTAGTAAATCTATAAACAAGCTTGCGAATGTAGAATGAAGTGGGGTTTTTTTTAAGAGTAAGTGGTGACATTAAAGTAAATTAAGACTGCTTCGAGGGATAGCACGGCAGAGCCTTTATACGAAAGGAACATATGCTGCCTTCAAGATGTCATCTTCTCCAGGTACGCCCATGCAATTTTCAACAGTAACCTGCACATGCTGCACACATTATAACGGCGTGGCTATGGAAGAAGAGGGCACGGGTACTGGACTGTCATGTCTGCAGCCCTGACCTGTGAAGAATTTTCTAAAGAAAAACGCGTACGTGAAACAACGCATTGTTGTTGAAAATTGCATGGGCGTACCTGGAGAAGATGACATCTTGAAGGCAGCATATGTTCCCTTCGTAAAGGCTCTGCCGTCTCACCTTTTTTTGGAATGTGCTGCAGGCCTGAAATGCAGGAATGGATGTTTTATTAACAAATGAAATTATACTGCTGTTTAATAAAATAAAAGTCACAGTAAATGTAAGGAACACGGTGTGTTTTGTGATATGCATTTTCCGCATAGTTCCAACTGTTTTTGATTTGAGAGTAAAATGGAATTCATTTGACATCAATTTGCCCTTAAGGTCCAGTTGTGGCACTCGTTGTAGACACTTTTAAGTGAGGCTTCAGCAAGAGGGGCTCGCTGCATCGCCCCCATTCCAGTAAAGTTACAGCAAGGCTTATTTAAGCATCAAACTTCACACTTTTAAAATTCACGTTTTGGTTGACGCTTAAATCTGGTGAATCAGGAAACCCTGAAAGCATGAACCCATGGAAGCAAGGTATTTTGTTCTGAGAGAGAAACTAGTGTTTATACCATATAGTGCATATAGTCTCATATTTGTAGGATGTTATACATCCTAAATAATTCTTCAATATGCCTACACAAACCATTGAGGAAAGACAAAATACTTATTAGTTGACAGTAGACAATTACTTTTTTTTGCGTTTTGTGCTCCTTAACACACATTTTTTACAGTATCCATGTGTTTGGGTTTTTAATTTGGGTTACATATGTGTTCTACCTATTTCCATACCTGCCAAGTCTCCCGTTTTGGCCGGGAAACTACCGTATTTTACCCCTCTTTCCCGCCGTTCTCCAGTGGTAGTATTTTCCCGTCTTATATTATAATTTTTTTTATTCCAGTGCCTGGAATAACTGGTTCACGGGTGGTTATTTTAGATTTCTTGTAAACCTGTCTTAAAATGTAAGGGATACTGAACCTCGGTGGAACCTCGGAACGGCTCGAAGCGGGCGAGGGAAAATTTCCCTTATTTTTACATTTATTTCTAGGCACGGGCTTTAAATTGTGTAAACGGTACCTATTTTTAGTAATTGTTTGAAATGTTTTCCTCTTTGCCGTAATAGTTCAGTGGTTAATGCTGTTAATGAGTGATAAAGACTACCAGACTTAAAGTGTTTATAAGACGTTTTGAACTATACTGCTCTTAGAAAACATTGGATATCACTGTGTATGTATTCTATCAAATTACCTTTCACTGCCAGACAGATAGCTATACAATACCATTTTAAATACACTTTCTTGCAATACATTACCTTATTGTTTAATATAGTAGTTACTGAACCACAATGTTACCGGTGAGAAACTCAATTACTTTCCTAGAGAGACCAATAAAGTGATCTACGTGCTTCACTCAATGATGGTGTATTACAATTTAATGAGACTAAAAGAGAGAGAGAGAGAGAGAGAAAAGAAATAAATTTGAAATTAGATATACATTATCATCATGGGACGATTCTAGTATCTGATTTAATTAATAGTATTTCTTGCACTTTAATGACTGCCCGACGAGTTCAGTGGACTTGCACGTCCTCACATTAATGCAAAACAATGCTTTATTTAGTAAACGTTTACCATGCCCGCGCAAACCCACCAGGAAAGGCACTGTGTGACACTCTGTCGGAACCACACTTCCGATGTGTTAGCATATGTGACAGCATTAAATAGCTAGGTGTTGTTTTCTTATTTAGATGTCCAAGCTCAGCCAGGCTGGTGCGAAATATGTCTACGTAAAGCATATTGGAGATTGTACTAAACATAGATAATATCCAGGCCAAATCTAAAACATGCACTCAGTATGAAACACTAGAGAGAATGAATTGGTTTTTCGATATCCAGTCTAGAATTCACAGACGTTTAATATGTCAGTGAGGCTCGGTTTATGCTGTCACTACACATGCACCACAGCTTGGCCATTCGAAACACGTCAACTTTAAAGAGAATGAAGACAGGTAAAGTTCAGAATGTGTACACAACCTTTATAGATTCACTCATCAAAATAAATGTGCTTTTGTTTATTATTCTATATACAGTGCTGGGCTAGCAATACCTGAATGGTATATTATTTGTGAGAAGTGCTGCTGGCTGACATTAGTAAATGCATGGTGACAGTAGAGGTAACCTTGAGCAGGCTGGCAAACCTGGAGGCTGTATGTCTTCATTTACCAGAATATCTACAAAAGGCAGGGCAACAAAGAGACACAGGGAGAAGAGGAAAGCTATTTTCAGTGCCTGGCCTATGGGGAAAAGTGAAGGCTAATGATACAGGCAATGTTGATTGTTACCTCCCTCCTGAAATAGTGCCCGTGTGTGTGTGTGTGTGTGTGTGCGTGTGTCTTGCAATACTTGTGAGGACCAAATACCCCTACAATGTTAAAAAGAAACGGTTTTCACTTTTTAAATTGCTTTTTCATAAAATGGGAACATTTATGCGAAAAAAATCAAAGTGGCAAAAGATTTGCTTGAAGTTACTGCAGACAGGGTTAGAGATAGGTGTAGGCAGGGGCGAAAGTAAGCCGGGAGCAATTTGGATTCAGTTGAAAGACAGGAGAGCAGCTTCCACAATCAAAAGTCATGGTCGAAAAAAACCCAAACAAACGTAAAGGTGCGCAGTAACATAGGTAGCTACTTCAGCAAGATTCAGAGAAATACAGAAAGCTACACAACTTGTTGGACTGTCGGATTGAGGAACAGAATGGCCAAGGTTTAAAAAAGGTCCGCTTAGACCTTAGAAGGCCCCAATCACAAGACAGGAACAGAACAAATGTGTGGGTAAATCATTCTTAAAACACGTCACCTTCAACAAAAAGTTAGTAAGCACAAACAAAACCTACACCTGATCCAGACCACGCGTAACGTGCTCGTAAACGTCCAAAATACGCCAAAGGTGTCATTAGGCATGACGGCACTTTAATTCAAGTGCTGACTAAACGTGATATCAATACATAAAAAAGAAGACTCAACAACATTTTGATCAACAAGCACTTTCCTTCTGCACACAACACGCACTGAACAACCCGGTTACACGGTTTTATTTGACTTCTGATTGCATTGCATTACTCTCTGAGCAAGATATTTATTTTTTGTTAAAGAATCATTTATGCACGACACGGTTCTTGTTCAGCACTGCATCTGTCAGAATTCTGTTTCATTCACAAGTGGCATTGATAGATGGGTGAGGGAGCCGCTCCACAAGGGTGAACTGTGTTAGTGTGGGATGAAGGTGCTGTATGTGGGCCGTCTGAGAGGGAAATGTAATAAATACATGTCAAAACAAGTACGAAGGGCTGATTTTAGTGAAAAAAAAGACAAGTGACAAGATTTTTCATTGAGTAATAATTTACAAACTATCACTAATGTGAAATAGTTTGCTTTCTCATTGTGCCAAACAACACCATGCATGTTTGTCACACTCCAAAAAGCCAGGCTGTGATCATCCAAAGTCCGCTACCAACGTAGAAACCTTAACAACGCAAAAAGTACACAACTCAGCATGTGACGTGCCCTGTGCCTTTTGACTCAAAACAATTTCCGCGTCATTATTTTCGCTAGACGGAAATGGCACAATGCATTTACGCTCAACCCAGTCGACCTAACAGCCGCAGAAACACACATCACAGTGATAAGAAGGAGCTAGGAGTTTCATCCCTTCCACATGCTGTAACCACCAGAACGAATTCTTGACGAAGAGGAATTTGATACGTTCAGCTGTGACAGAAAGACGACGGAGTTTTGAGTTCCTGCTTGAGAAAGTGGTGATACATTTTGTAGATGAATGCGCCGTGCCAAACTAGGTCATTTATTATTTGTGGGTGTGAATTATGGTAATTGTATGCTGATTGTAAATGAACGAGAATGCGCGCCTGATTTGCAAATGATTGGTATTCATGAACGTACACGTATTCTACTGGTAAATGCGGTGTTTATTTGGCGTTTGTGAATCTGCTGAAGAGTTTTTGGGAAAGGTCCATTCATCACCTACCTACCAGGCTAGCTAAAGTAAGTAGACATGATGCCATTAGTCCCTGCTTTTCAGAAAAGAAAACAATAGTTTAAGAAACATTTAAGAAAACCTTTTGTTTAATGAGTATTGTACGTTTGTTTTTTTATTTGTGTGTAATAGATGGTTAACAAGATAATTGTCTTTGATATGATTCCGAACTGGTTATTCTGACTGGTTTTAGTGGATGGAAACTCTCCGTGGAAAACAAAATCTCATATCTTTACGTATTAGCGTCTAACATATTTCTCATATCTTACTCAGGTTCAGTCAAATAAAACATCATCAAAGCTTGAAGAGAATCCAGGAAAGGGAGGGCGGTTCACATGACAGGGCTATCATATAGGAAATCAATAACTAGATTCTCAGTATTAGTCTTGTATTCTTTAAATAGTTTACAAAGAGATTGTACTGTTTATTAGACATGAAGCCAAGGGGTGGTGAACAATATGAAAAGGTTCGAAGAGTATTCTGATATTATTGATATTGATATAATATGATATTATTACCACCAACAAGAATTAAAAAAGGTAATGATTTGCTTTAGGAAAAAGACAGGAAAGCAGCAGCCACATTCAAATCATAGTCAGAAAAAGCGTACAGTTGCACAGCAATAACAAAACCTAATTACCTAATTTGCTACAGTAATCCTTGTCAATGAAATGTCCTCAAATGGATGGCAAGACAAATATGTGTGTGGGTGTGTGTCTTTGTCTGTGTCTGTGTTAAAGGGTACAGGGTGGTTTGCAGGCTCCCTGCTCTGTACCCAGATGTTTCATTACTGGTAAGATTATCAGCAAGCTGGTCAGCCATGATGACCGTGACTGTAAAAGGATATAAATAGCCGATAATGAAGGATTGTGCTAGTGAGCTATCAAGGTGAATTTTTAGGAAGGATATTTAAAACTATCAATGTGAACTGAAACTTACCTGACACACTGATTAGGAATGCTGCATAAAACACATGATATTGCTTAGAAGTGGCATTTCCAGATGAATGAACGTCAGTCTCTATTGTTAGATTCTTCCTGTTCTTCCATGGGAAAGTCCTAGATTTTAGATCCTACTTTTTCTCATATCGTGTGTTTTCTCTGTTTCAAGCCCAAGTGTATCTGCCGCTTATCACTGGTATCTTTTTGTGCTTTGTGTGCTTGGTTTGTATTAATGTTTATCATGTGTGTTCAGTTTGCATAGAATCAGAAATGTTGACAATGTGCACAACGGAAAATTGATTCAACCTGTGTAAATTAAAATGGCTTGCCATATTAAAAATGACATCGGGGTGTATTTACAAATGCCATCTAGACTTCACACAGTGCTTTGCCACTTTTAAAATAATTGGAGAAACCCAGCGACTGTTGGCCTTTGGGCACTCTGATTCAATAAAAAAACACATAAATGATCACCTACCAACCAGCAAGAATTCTGCCTCTCACACCTGTTAGTTTTCCTTTAAGAAGCCCCTCCTATTCTGCACTCGTTACCTGTATTTGACCTTTTTGAACTTGTTACCTGTATGAAACACACCCGTCCACACACTCAATCAATCACACTCCAACCTCTCCACCATGCCCAAGACCAAAGAGCTGTCTAAGGACGCGAGGGCTTAAATTATAGACCTGTACAAGGCTGGGATGGGCTACAAAACGATAGGCAAGCAGCTTAGTGAGAAGGCATCAACTGTTAGTGCAGTTATTAGGAAATAAAAGAAACACAAGATGACCGTCAATCTTGCTCGGTCTGAGGCTCCATACAAGATCTCACATTATGGGGTTAGGATGATTCTGAGAAAGATCAGAACTACACATGAGGACCTGGTCAAAGACCTGAATAGAGCTGGGACCATACCTGGGATCATACCTTGGAAATGCTTTTCGGCAAAGTGGACAGGATGGCTGCACTGTATTAAAGGGAAGATGCATGGGGTCATGTATTCCTATATTTTGGTCAACAACCTCCTTCTCTCATTAATGGTGGTTGGGTCTTCCAGTATGACAGTGACCCGAAATATACAGCCAGGGCAACTAAGGAGAAACCTGAACGATCTGGAGAAGATCTGTATGGAGGAGTGGGCCAGAATCCCTGCAGCAGTGTGTGCAAACTTGATCAAGAACCACAGAGAACATCTGACCTCTGTAATGTAATTATTTACCAATTATTAAGTTCTGCTTCTCAATTATTTATGCAGTACAATGCAAATAAATTATTTAAAAATCATACAATGCGATTTTCAGGATTTCTTTTAGGATTTCTTTTATTTCTTTTTCAGGATTTTCTCTCTCACAGTTGTACCTACGATAAAAATTACAGACTGAAAACTTAACTAAATCACATACGCGCGTATCAAATGCACAAATATTCCCCACTGTACGTTCCAGTATTTATATATTCCAGTTCCTAGACCAGTCAGCTTATGATGTTCTCCCGAGCCCGGCCAACCTGTTCACCTGAGGCCTGAAAAGAGGATCTTTAGAACATATCCTCAGCTGCTGCTCAAAGGCCTTGGGTGATGGTCGATATCGTTGGCACCATGATCCGGTTCAGCAAGCAGCAACACCCTCACCTTTGTTCGAGCAGGTGCAAAGCCCCAGCCCCCAAAGAAGACCTAGGGGAGCCTGCTTGCAACAGCAAGGGACTGGAAACTACTGGTGGGCCTGGTGAGTCCGTTGGTAAGATTTCGAGGACATGATTGCAGCAGCAAAGCTCAGGCCAGACTTGCAACCAAGCAGGTCATGCTCTTTGAACTAACTGTCCCCTGGGAAGATCGGATGGAGGAAGCTCAAGAACAGAAGACGGCAAAGCAATGAAATATTCTCATCACAGATGTTATGATAGGGATATGTTGAAACTGTTTTTTTAAACTATTGCATGACTTGAAAGTCAAACTTAAACTAACGCATTAAATGAATTCGTTAGTAAGATGCAATATGATTTATCCTGACCACTTGTACCCTGTAATAACGGAAATTGAATGAGTGAATTCATTTAAGTACTGGACTATTATCTTATTATTAGCTAACTTATTATCTTATTTTACTGACCAAGGAAGAGCTAGAAACCGAAACAGCACAGCTCATCAAAGAAGCATTGTCAATGCCCCAATGTTTAGGCTATCTAACACGCAATTCCACTGTCATCACACTCTGGTCACAAACATTTATAACAACAAGCCGATCTACACAGTTTTTTCCCCCTGCACTTACAGCTTTTAATATCAGCAGCTACAATCCCCAAGCACCTGAAAAAATAGCTTGCTATGGCCTTATTAACAGCTACTGGCACACTTGTAGCAAGAGGAAAAACAAAAAAAATGCTGTAATTTAGTAGGTCTTCACACTCAAAATAAACGACTATGGCCTTGTTTAAGATGTCCAACTGTACACTTCCTCTGTTTAAAGCAACCTAAACAGATAGAGAGAGAGATCAAAGGGAAAACCTTTTTGGAGAAAATGACAATCAAAACAAATCAAATGTCACGTGAAAGACTAATAGAGGCAGCAATTTACCGCCTCCTAATCCATCTGGACAGGGGCTAATGGCTTGACACTGAGCCCAGGAGAGTTTAATCAGGGGGATGCACTGTTACCCTCAGATTTAGATGATATATCTGTTCAGTCCCTTCAATAGCTTTAAACAGAGCAGAACGTTATTCTGAAATTCTTTGTAAAACATTGTTTAGTCTGTCCCTTTCACAGCCCCATTTCCAATGTTACATCAACTTTCCGTTTAACAACACGCAATAAATCTGTGGGAACTGAAGACACTAATTGTTGAAGCTTTGCAGGTGGAATTATTTCCTATTCTTGCTTGATGAGACGGGTCTGGAGTGCAGGCAGGACAATCTAGTACCCGCACTCTTTTACTTCGAAGCCACACTGTTATAACATGTACAGAATGTGGTTTGGCATTGTTTTACTGAAATAAACAGGGTCGTCCCTGAAAAAGACGTTGCTTAGATGGCAGCAGATGTCGCTACAAAACCTGCATGTACCTTTTAGCATTAATGGTGCCTTCACAGATGTGCACGTTACCCATGCCATGGGCACTAACACATCCCCCACACTTCCTTTTCCTCTTTGACTTTTCACTTTGCGTCAGTCCATCTGAGCATCATGAGCTCAGGTCCAGAGAAGCTGGCGGCATTTATGGATGTCGCTTTGCATGGTAGAGTTTTAATCTTTAACTAGATGGAGGGACGAACTCTGTTCACTGACAATGGATTTCTGAAGTGTTCCTGAGCCCATGTGTTAATATCCATTACAGAATGATGTCGGCTGACGGATCGAAGGTCATCCAATTTCTCATTGGATTTTGGCCTTGTCGCTTACTTGCAGCTCGCGCTCTCCCCCTGGCACTGTGGCGCCCTCTACGCTCTTTAGAACAGCCACCCGGTTGCGTGTTGAAAGCACACTCGCCCCGGCATGGCTTTTCCTTGATTGCATGCACATTCGAGCTTACGCTCGCTCCCTGGCATTTGGACTCTCATTGTGCCTCGCCATTTGGGAGACGTCTCAAACCGTGCTTCTGCACACCTGCCCCGACTGGTGCTTTGTGCGCCCTCTCGTGACCAGTTTGCACATTGCTCCCTCTCTGGATGCAATACCGTTGCGCCCCCCCTTTATCCTTTTGGTTTTTTTGTGTTAGGAGCCTAACCCTCCGCTCTTCATCCCTTCATCCCTAGTTGTTCTATATTATTTCCCCATTCTTATTATACATCATGGGTTACGCTCATCTCGCATACCTGGGTAATACTAAAAACCACCACATCTCGTAACATATACAAAATCTCTGTAAGAGACTAGATTTCACCATCACAGAAAAGATTGGAAATCAATTCAATTCAATTCAAATTGCATAGCGCTTTTTACAATAGACGTTGTCACAAAGCAGCTTTACATCGATACTGGAATAACTGTGACAAATTGGATTCTGTTGTCCCTAATGAGCAAGCCAAACGGCGACAATGGCAAGGAAAAACTCCCTGAGATTAAGAGGAGGAAACCTTGAGAGGAACCAGACTCCGAAGGGAAACCCATCCTCATTTGGGTCATAAACATCATTAACAATATATATATATATTAACACATTTAAATGAAACATGTAATATGTCTATGTAGAGACGGGAGAGGGAGCATGGCTGGTCGTTCCGTCTGATATCATCTCCCACAGCAGGCTCACCGCTGGAGCGAGAACCTCGGCGGGAAGAGGAAATGAATTAGACCTGATATTTGGTACCTTTACTGATACTGTAATTATTCCTGTTGTGACCATACAGGATTTCAAGACGACGCATAAAGGAATAATTTGACGAGTTTGGCGTAGGAAGACTTAACCCTCTGAGCACTATGACTATGACCACCCACTAGACACCCAAAACTAAACAGAAGGCTAAAGTCACATCCATATAATTTTATATTTGATATTATAACGTATTGTATTTTTGACATCGGGGTGCAGTAGCACAGTGATGCATCATGAGTGTAAATACTCACCATATGCCTGTGCCATTCTGGGGCATGTTCCTCAGATGATCAAATGTAATCATTTAATGAATGAATTATTGTGCTGTACATCAATGGCCTAGCTATGTATGTATATACAACAGAATCTACCTATCAATCTATTTGTTCATTATAGTTTTATACATTGCTTTGACCTGCTGTCTTTGTAATCATTTCCATGTAGGCTCTCTAACAAATTACCTCAAATGTAGGAGTCACTGAACCTTCATAATTTGTGCACTGAAAGGACTTCAGTCAACGTCTGTCCCTTGAATCAATCTGAGAAACCAGCCAAGAGCAATCTGATTAAGTAGCATTTCTGTACAGTAAACAGTTCTTGAATGTCAGTGGTTTGTATTTTATTTTAATCAAACCTGCTGTATAATCCTGGACATGGGCCTTTCCTGATCTTTGATCATACAGCACTTAACATTAATTGACAGTTAACGTGCAATTGACGGTTTTGTATCAAAGGCTAATGCAATGAAAAGCTATTTATTTCACATTGGCTTTTTAAACATAATAAAAACGATTCATTCAATATTTCATTTCGTTTTATTTCTATGTCTATTTTTCTATTTTGTACCATTTTCGCACCAGTTCGTAAGGTTAACAGTACTAAGTGGTTTCAAACTGAACCAACAATGCAGACGAACTTTACACTTCACAGTTTTAATGGCACGGTTAGAGCAATTAATGGAGCAGCAATAAACAGATATTTAGGAAACTAGATACAGCCACTCAGGCATGGGAGTTCAGGGAATGCAGGGGCTGAAAGAACAACTGGCTATAGAAAAGGCAGGATGGGCAAAAAATTCAAAAGTCCAAACATAGGATCTGTTACCAATCAACTTGATCCTATCTGTTTTTACGGTGTAAATTCGAAGTAACTAGATTGTAAAGCATGATTGGATAAAATGGAATTCATTTTCCGGCCATAAAAATGACCTAATAACAAAAAGTACAAAAAAAAGGTTTAATGAGTACAAGGTGAGCAGACTGGTTGCTTTAAAGGGTAGCGGTGCTTTTAGGTTTTCTTCTCTTAACCATGGTTACCTCCAAGGAACAGGTGCAGTCACCATTGCCCTGCACTGAGCGCTATCACGAGTTTTGACATGCCAAGAGTGAAGCATCCTGAGACAATTCATGTGTGATGTTGCTCATCCGGGGGAGTTAATTTGCTCAAACTTTTACCTAAGAGCCCTGCCATGAATAAGGAATGGTATGAACAATACTTTTGTTTTTTTTTTTCCCAGCATGCTGGAGCACCATGTCACAAGGGAAAAAATGATAACAAAATGGTGAACAAAACATTGAAATTCTGGGTTCATGGCCAGGAAACTCGCCAGATACAATTCAGACATCCAGTGGTCAATGCTCAAAAAGAAGGTGGACAAACAAAAACTGTGATAAACCTTTCTTCAACCTATAAAGTTGTTGGTCACAGTGCGTGGTTTATACAACGCACTAACCACGGAGCTAACTTTGTGAAAAACTTTTTAAGCATGAGAGCTATTTTGCTGGACTTAAATAAGAAAGATCTGAAGACTGTGAGCTTGGCTACCAAATATTTCACAGTCGTTTCACAGTGAGCTCCAGCCAGCACACACCTCTAGACAGCCCTCACTAATTTACTAATCTCATATTCCACAGCACCTAGCCAGTGCACCTGCTTCTTATTTCCCAAAGTAGTTGCCTGCTATATATTTCCCTTCGCCCCCAACTTCGGGCAATATATACAAAAATCAGGGGATTCAAAAATGACATATCCCCTAATTGTTGTGAAAAATGCAAATACCATGCCCTCAGGGTGACTCTAACCTTTATTCAGCATTACAACTTCATCCATAGCTTAAAGTCAAGGTGGAGACCATTGTTCTAAACATAAGAAAATAACAAGTCTTAACAAATACATTGTATTTGTACCTCGACAAATCTGGAGCGTTTGCCCAGGTGTTTCCAGCTTGTCTTTAATAAACTGTTTATTACAGGTAATAAAGTGTGTATTTATATCGGCTAACAATGTTTTCCTTGCTCTGAACCTTATGGAACACCAGTACGTGCTGACAAAGAGCCATTTGTTCATATTCATTTATTCTAAACCTACACAGTGTAATATTCACAAGAGTCATCAGTTTGACATGACTTCAGAGGTGGATTAACAGCATGAACATTAGTTGATCAGTAATTTGAATTATAAAATCGATCAGGACGTCGCATACACCGGGAGTAGAGAAGGCCGTTGAAAAGATGTAAGGCTAGAAAGAAGGGTACGTAGATAGATTTCACAGACGTCTGTTCTTTAAAAAGTGTGCCCACACACACCAGATTGTCGTCTTGTAATCTAATTTCACCTTCTAATTAACTCCTGATACGAAAGGTCCACATGCTTTAGAAACACACCGATATGTAATTATGGATAATACTGGATAAGATTGGATAATTAAGCTTGATCCTGGCAAATCCAGGAAGCCAGCAGCGAGATCACAGTACGTTGCGGACCAGATGAGCTGCAGCATCCTGAACGATCTTTGGTAGCGCAATCGAACATGAAGGCAGCTTAGCAAGGACATCCTAGAAGCAAGAGAATCTGTATAAGGATCTGAGCAGCTTCTCTGGTATGTAAACCTTGCGCAATCTTCTCATGTTCGGCCTACTGCGAAATCAAGTGATTAAAGCGATGTGAATAGAAAAAAAAAGAGTTGTTGTCTAAGAATGAGGACGGGATGGACAGTGGCTCCTTCTAAATGGATTGAGAGGTGAGTTTGGGAAAGTTTCCTGCTGGGAGTTAGAACGGTTCAGCCCAACTTCAGTCCAGTGTATATACAGTGTGTCCCGAAAGTAAGGAAACACATACAGCGGTGTCAATAAGAATGGTCTGTGATTTTTTTTTTCTATCGTAGGTACACTTCAACTGTGTGAGGCAAAAACGAAAATCCAGAAAATCGCATTGTATGATTTTTAGACGATTAATTTGCGTTTTATTGCACACAGTAAATATTGGATACAATATAAAAACAGAACCTTTTGGTATATTTGGTACAGAAACCTTTGTTTGCAATTACAGAGGTCAGACGTTTCCTGTAGTTCTTGACCCTGATTTTTTTGCCCACTCCTCCATACAGATCTTCTCCAGATCTTTTAGGTTCCGGGGCTGTTGCTGAGCAACACTGAGTTTCAGCTCCCTCCGAAGAGTTCAGCTCAGGTGTCTGGTATCTTTTTTTAGATTATGTCTCTGACGGTTGAATAAAAAAATCAAAACTTGCAAATCGGCAGTGTATCAAACACTTATTTCCCTCACTGTATATAAAATGAAACCTTAGACCTTATGCTATAATACCCCCAGCAGTCTGCACTAAATACCCCGTATTGTGTTGGTTGTGATGCATTTAAACATTGTGAAAACATTGTGAAATGCCAGGTTTGAGTAGCACATGTGCATAGAAGGTGGGCACCTCTTAGCAACAATAGCATCGAAGCCTCTTGTGTGACACTGTGGGCATTTGGCCATGATTCATCTGCTCAATCAGCCGTTATTCTCGCCTGCACTAATGAAGTCTGTAGGTATGCTATCTACCACCCTTACACTAAAAAAGCCGAACTCTGCTCCTGTGCAGATTTTAATTCTTACCTCAGTGCAGGTTCAAAGGAGAAGATGGATCTATAGTGCCTGAGCAACATCCAACAAAGGTTTGGTGCGCTTGCTTTGAAGAATAATCAAGACAGTTTTATTGGTTGATCCACAAACAGCATATATTAGCATTTTAATTTAAATGTTTGCTGCACACCACTGTTCACACTGCCTTTGATCTGAGCGCTGAGACTTCACACACACGCGCCGGCGATTTTGAAGAAAGTGGCATAGATGAACTAGTATGTTGATTAATCCCGTAGATTAAGTAACATGAATGGCTATATTAAGCATTTGTAAGTCAGTCTTAGCACCGTCACAGAGCGGTTATTTTGCATATACTCTGAAAATACGGTATAATTTGGCAAGGTTAATAAATGGAATAATTGTATTTACTCTCAGGTGTCCTCAGTTGAACAGATTTTTGCTGGGCAGTGGGCCTACACATACGCTGCATTAAAAGATGGATTCATTCAGAATTCATGGTCAATTAAATTGGGCATTAATGCTAGTTATTTTTTTACCTCTGTTTTTAAACTGAACACAGTTATTGAACTCATTTCTAAACTAGTTTACAGTTTTAAACGTTTCAAATGTACAGTTGTAATTGTAATTGTACAACAAAATGTAAATATCATTGCCATGTTGTAGGTGATAAATACTACTACTACTACTCATAATAATAATAATAATAATAATAATAATAATGTAGCTGTATGACAATTTGTCTTTTCAAAAGTTCTGCTCCATGAAAAAATAACGAAAACATAAAACACAACGTCAAGCTGGACAAAAACAAGTGATTGTATAACATACAAACCGATATTATATTTATATACTACAATTTTGTATTAAATACATATAGTACAAAAATACGATACAGTGATTTTGGTTGAGCTGATCTTTAATTTGAATTTGAATTTGTACTCAGCATCTGCTGCCTCTTGCATCCATATCATTGTAGAACTTTTTGTGTCGCCATGTTTGGCACTTTGGTACTCTGAAGTTGTCAGGAAAATGATCAACAACATCCTTGAATACCTTTGAATGACTTTATCTGGCCCCGCATGAGATATTTAAACGACCCGACACAGATAATCTGGGCTAACAAAACTGAATTCCTTTATATGGACATGGATTAATCTAAACAATTTTCTCACGCAGCAAAATCCATCACCTTCTTTCTTTATTTTTTCACACCATTCCTTCCTCATCTACACTTGCTGGGTTGGAGTGGCGTTTTTGTAATTAGATTTGTGTTTGAAATTGTATAATATAGAAGTGATAGCAACACATACATCCATACTTATAAACATACCTGTGCATAAAGAAATCGTCAGTCTATCTTTAAGTCTAAATTTTACATGATCATTTCCATTCAGCCATATCTTCAGTGAAGTTAGATTTGTAATACGAACACTAGGATGCCTAGTCTGTGTGTAATGAACTTTGCTCTGGTAATGATCCGGACGGTTCCTTTCCGCTTTGGCCCGGAGAACACAGCTTGATTAACAAAAACAATTTGAAATGTGGACTCGTCAGACCACAGGACACATTTTAACTTGCATTAGTAAACTGCGTTCGCCGTGTTCCTGATCCCATGCGGTAATATCCGTTACAGAAGGGTGTCGGTATTTAAGGCAGTGAGGGATCCCCGAGGGGTCGAAGGTCACGGGCATTCAGTGTTGGCTTTCGAACTTGCCGCTTACTTGCAGAGATTTGTCCAGATTCTCTGAATCTTTTAATGATATTACGGACTGTAGATGTTGCAGTCTCTAATCTCTTTGCAACTGCATTGTTTGCGATGCATTGTTGTTCTTTAAGTGCAGAAGCATTTGCTCAAGCAGTTGGTCACAAAGCGGGGAACCTCGCCCCGTCCTCGCTTGTGAATGACTGAGCCTTTCGGGGATGCTCCCTTTTATACCCAATCATGACCCTCACCTGTTTCCAATGAACCTGTTCACCTGTGGAATGTTCCAAACAGGTGTTCCTCAACTTTCTCAGTCTTGTTTACTTTAGCCTCTGACAAATCTGTCTGTAAACCCCCCCTCCCACCACCACCACCACGCCAAACAATAAAAAAAACAAACAAAAACTTTCTTTTGCTAAATATAATGGAGACTGTAAGTTGCGTTGCCTTCTGAGTGCCTCTGAGCCACATTCTCAGGTTGACGGCACATGTTCAGAAGCATAACAGAGCGTATCTGATGTAACTGAATGTTCTGCAGCTGTTGAAATATTGATGAGGTGCTTCTGTATTAATTCTTCCTGAAGACAGTACAGTACCCTAGATGCAAATGTTCGACTTTTAAATTATTTGTATGTCAGCATGGGGACAGCACGGTGGCTAGCGCTCTCACCTCACAGCGAGAAGGTATTGGGTTCGATCCCCAGGTAAAGTGATCTGGGTCCTTTCTGTGGGAAGCTTTCATGCCTTTCCTTCCACATCCCAAAGACATGCAGGTTAGGTTACTTGGTGCCTTTAAAGTGGCTCGAGTGTGTGAGTCTATGTGTGCTATGATGCATTTTCACACTGTCCAGAATTGGATGCGCCAGAGGAACTGCAGTGTTGGCTAAATCATTTGTGAATTGTTGTGTTGTAGCAATTATTAACTGTTTGGTTGAGGCACCAAATTTTACGACATCAGTGATGCCCTTCCAATTCTTGCCTTTATGGATAATTTTCTGGGTGCTCCCCTTTAAGGACGATTTATTTTTATTTGCAATCATTTAGATTATTTTGAGGAGAGAAAAGAAAAAAAAGAAAAAGAAAAACTTGGACCTCCACAGTGCACAATTATGCACAATTATCCACTGCAGTTCCACATATGTAATGATGAAGAGTATGGCCACCAACTCCTCTGTGTACTGGTAACAAATTAGGATGGTACTAAGGGCCCGCTCACTATATTTTATCATGTTTAATCGTGTGTGTCGGGGGTGTGTAAATGCAAGCTAGATTAGTAAATAATTATCGTCTGGTGTTCCCATGGTTCTCACAAAACTAGAACTAAGAAATGTGATCATACCAGTCCTGTTTTGTCGTCTCTATACTGGTTACCAGTTAAATTCGGCATTGATTATAAAATACTGCTTATAACATATAAAGCTCTACATGGTCTGATCCCACATTATCTGAGTGACTCTTAC
>JAUZST010006875.1:0-14556 GCA_034779995.1 Parotocinclus haroldoi
GACTAAACCAGGACCTGGAACCTGAACGACCAGGACTAAACCAGGACCTGGAACCTGAACGACCAGGACTAAACCAGGACCTGGAACCTGAACGACCAGGACTAAACCAGGACCTGGAACCTGAACGACCAGGACTAAACCAGGACCTGGAACCTGAACGACCAGGACTAAACCAGAACCTGGAACCTGGAGGACCAGGAGAGGAACTAAGACCTGTAACCTGATGGACCAGGACTAAACCAGGACCTGAAACCAAGCGGATTTTTATTCTATATTTTAACAGAACTAGTGCGTTTAGGGCCGTAAAAGAAAATAAAAAGAAATAATGTGGCAAGAACTGGAAAAGGGAACGAGGACAAAATGGAGGACAAAGTGTTTTAGCTGCAATCCAGTCCTGAAAGAAAGCCGAAAGAAAAGCAAGAGAAGAAAAGCAGCCCAGAAATAGGATAGGAAATAAATAAATAAATAAATAAGTGCACGTACATCACCCCCACCCCCCTTGTTGGACCATTTTCTTTAATTGTATTTGGGCCTGATTTGACTTGCGCTTCACGCTGGGCTGAAAGAATGGCAGTGTGTCCGTGGGCGGCGGGACTGAGAGGAATTATGACCACCTTTCACCGCCGAATAATCAGTCTTCCCTCTCATGGCTTCATAATCAATCTCACACTGGCCCAGTTTCATAATTACAACGCGTACAGGAGGCCCGCTATCACACCAGCCTACTGCGCGCACACGCGCTCTCACACACACACACACACACACACACACACACACATCATGAAAAATGACACACACTCTTTGCCATGTAGGCAGAACATTGTCTGTAGCACGCTGAGTGTTCAAGACAAAAAAAGCCCCGTAGTCTTAGCTTTAGAGCAGAGAGTCAGGTCTGAAGTTTGTGATGTCATAACGGTGGGCAGACGTGATCGTAAAAAGAAAGCTCCTGAACCCGTGTGTGTGTGTGTGTGTGTGTGTATACCTTATTCCGAGCATCTCTTTTAAAATACAATGAAGACTCCTCTTATTATAACGAGTGCTTCGACCGACTGATTTATGATTCACACGGGATCACGTTCACGTTTCAGCTTTTTAAATCAATGTTTTTAAAGAAACCTGTCATGCTACTATTAAAAACTTACTGTCTTTTAATTTGGCTCATAAGCCACCTAAAAACTGAACATATAGTCCTATTTTTGTAGACCAATCTAACACCGAACAGTTCCCGACACAAAAATGTACATTTGAGCTTGTTTTATGACATACGGCTCAAACTTCCAAAAAAACCAGAGATCCGGAGAATAAACTGTATTAAACTGGGACAGGAAATAAGCAGAAGGTCCAGATGCACAACAGCACAGGAACAGATGTACAACAGAGTCTACTTACCAAAGACTGAGAGAGTACTATTTAAATATTAATAAAATACTTATTAAATACTAATTATTATCATCCCATACTAATAAAAAAACTAATCAAAGACTAAAATATAAAAAAAATACTATAAATAAATACTAAATACCAGTAATAGTACTGATAACATTAATTAAATACTAATTATTATCATCCCATACTAATAAAAAACTAATCAAAGACTAAAAATATAAAAAAACTACTATGAATAAATACTAAATACCAGTAATAGTACTGATAACATTAATTAAATACTAATTTTTATCATCCCATACTAATAAAAAACTAATCAAAGACTAAAAATATTTTTAAAAAACTACTATGAATAAATACTAACTACCAGTAATAGTACTGATAACATTAATTAAATACTAATTATTATCCCATACCAATAAAAGACTAAATATCAAAGACTAAGAAAACTACTATGAATAAATACTAACTACTAAACTAATTACTGCTAATAGAAGTAAATCAAAATCAATTAAATACTAATAAAAGTACTAACTGAAGACTAAAAGCACTAATTTGATAGTAATTACGAATCATTACTAATTAAAAGCTAGTAAAGCACAAAAATGACATAAAATACTATTTAAATATAATATATAATAATATATATATATATAATAACAATATAACTATACTGTATATATAATAAAATTACTAAACGTTAGTAACTAACTACTGAGCAAATGCCATTAAGGTACTAATCGAAACTAAAAAAATCGAGTACTAATACATTGACTGATGAATTGCTTAATTATTGATTAAATATTAACAATAAAGTACTAATCAGTACTAGTTACGGTACTAACCCATACTAAGGAAGTGCTTTCCAAAAATCGAACGTAATTAGTAGTCTAATACAGTAACAGTAACGACTAAAGTTACGAATAATGCACTAATTACGGTACGAAATAAATCCTAATCCATTTTAAATGCATGCCATGTTTTTCAGTAGTATTTTCCATGGACTGTATGATAATAATAGGATAATTATATGATTATGATGTACGTGTTGCCACATGACTGAAAGTATAAAGCGGTGTGTGTGTGTGTGTGTTGTTGGGGGGTGCAGGTACAGTCCTCTATAGTAAATCCCGTCCTGTTCACTTTCAGTGGCTGCTTCTTCTCGTCGGACCCACATTGTTTTAATTGGGGTGTGTGCCTGAACGGCAAGGACGCAGCCCGGGATAAGCCCGTTCCGCCTTTGATGAGCAAAGCGCGTATTAAAGTTCTGACGCGGCGGCCCTCTCGCCTAAGCCTCGGCCGTCGTTCCTCATTCAGCGCACACGCTTCCCTTTGAACTCCTCCCGCGCTGCTTTCAAAGCCAGGAGGAAGGCAAAACGCTGAGAGAGGGAGAGAGAGCGACGGAGGAGGAGGAGGAGGGGGGGGGGGCGCTTCAATGAAAGGAGAGGAGGACACTTCAAGGTGAATTAGATTTCCACATCATTTATCCCGGCCGTCTTGCAAGCGAGCTGGCGCTTTCAGAAGAGCCTGCGCACACATCCCATGTGCCCGCTGGCCTTCTTCTCTTTCAAGTCTCGGGGTGAGACGTGAGACGCGAGACGCGAGACGCAGGCGGCTTCTGCTCGCTCACGGGGCTCACGTGTGTCAATATGTGCGCGTGTGTGCGTACTAAACACTAGCCTGCATGCCCTCGTCTGCTCGAGTGCATACTGTTTACGTTTCGTGAGCCGAACGTCGAGGCCGGACGCGTCCGTATCACATGTCCCATGTAAGTAATGAAACCCATTGCGTGTAACTTTTAGCTTCAAGTGCACAGGCGGACGACTTCGTTTGATTAAACGCAGTTCGAGCTTTAATATAATTTTTTTTTAAAAAAAAGCAGGCCGGACTGAGAATACCGAAAGTGAGCAGCGTTTAGAAAAACCATCCGATCAACATCTGTTCACTTTAACAAGCGATATGTCGTGAAAATTAGGATCAATACGAAACGGGAATTTAAAAAAAAATAGTCTGTCAGTCAAGCAAAAGTATCTGGTCCAGCCGACCGCCCTCTTAAGAAGTGTTACGAAGCGGACCGGCGGCGACGCGGCATAAATGTTTAATGTGTTCGAATAAGGCTGGCCAATCAGAGCTCGGTTGCCGGGCAGAACGGCTCGTCCTGCTTGCAGCAGATCACGAGAGCTTATAGAAGGAGAAACAGGCTGATTATAAAAACATGGGTATTAAATAGAATCTGTGGTTATAAAGCTGAAAGGCTGGAGAATGATGGTGATAAAACTCACATTTTTACTGAATTCTCATCAGTTCATGGTCACAAAAAACACAAAACGAAAGCTTCCTGCACTCATCGCTCGCCTTTTTTTTTTTTTAAAGTTGAAGACGATGTGAAAACAAAAGAAATGTTTGGTGGAAACCTCCCTTGATCGGCAGCTCCCGCGGATGTTCAGTCAGATTTGGGGAATTTGGAGGTCAGGGCAACACAATGAGCACCTCCTCAAAGCATTCCTGGACAATTTGTGTCAGGTTGCTAGGAAACAGCGATGCCACGAAGGGGTGGTACGATTTGGGAGGCGGTACGACACCTCCCTTCACATGATGGTCGTTTCATCCACAGGAATGCCAAGGTTACTCGGCAGAGGACTGCCCAGAGTAGTAGTAAACCACCCTCGTAACCCTGACGATGATAAACAGAGTCCTTGCAAAGCTCCACCTTCACGGCTTCAAGTCCGAGCAACAGCGTCCAATAAAGAGTGGGATAAAGGCCCTGGTCCCAAACCTAACCATGGAAGTTTGGCAGTGCTCATCCCTGAACCCTCTGAACACTCATTCGATTCCGCCTGGGGTTCGGTACGGGTTTACAGGGGCTGCAGAGATCAGAGAGCTGTGCCTGACATTCTGAACGATCGAACTTTTTCGTTAAACAAAAGTTGATAAACATACCATTTAACGTTCAGCATTATGCCTTCTAATCCCCAAAATAACTGTACCCACTTCACACTGTTTTTATCATATTATCACACACACTCGAGGTTTATTCATGTCCCCGGGACGGCGAATTCTGTTTCTCTCAGGAATAGTAGAGGAAAATTAAACAGCTATAATAAGGTTTATTTAAGTTTTGTAGCGGTATATTTTCTTTAATTTAAGGACTGTAGTGGAGTTTATGCGTTTTTTTTTTTCAGAGTCGATGATAACTCGTTGGGGTTAAACATCGTGATTTAATGCATTACTGAATATTAATGTCTAGTTATGAGAGATGTGGCAGCATTTTGATAGTATTTTTATATATCGGTTCCTCGTGTCTGAAAATGATTTGATTCCGTTCTTAGTGAAACATGATTAAGGTCTTACCCTCAATAAAAGACACCCTGTTTCTGTTTCAAAAACCAGAACGGTAAAAAGCCTTTTTAAAGAACTGAATGTTTATTTTTTTGGGCGTGACGTCCATTTAGAAGCAGGCACTTTTACACTTCTACCCGAGCAACACAGATGAGCCAAAGTTACAAGCAAATCTGTTATTTTTTTACTGAAGTAAAAAGAAGAAACTTCTGCCTCATCCGAATCTGACCTCTTGAAGGTTTCATTAAATCGGCACAAGCGTTAAACGGCACTGGTGTCGAGGTAAAGCTTTCTAGCGCGAACCTACACATGAAATCCCCTTAATAATAGCACTGGTGACATTATGAACAACGTTATAACGGTTTTTTTTAAATATCGACCCGAGTGTTAACACTGCGGCAGGGATGAGCATCTTATGAGCTTACACTCAGACATCAGTCGCGGAGCTGCTTTATTTATTTACATTATTAACATTGTTAAATAAGCTTTCGCTGCCCCACCGTCTGCCTTACGAATGACTGATCCGATTTAAACTCCATTAACCTGGGTGAAAAACAAAACCCAATACCCTGTGACCAGCAACACGTGTGCTAGTTTCTCTAACGATCCATTACTGTGACGAATGTAACGTAATTATGTTGAAATTACACACTGGTTACTTGTTTTATCAGGTATCATATAGGTTACCTTCATCGCTGACTGTAGCTCCCTCTGCTCTAGCATCAATACGCTCTGTACGTATAGCCGATATTAACAGGGAGTGTCCGATGTCGTGCCTTAACCACTGTTCCCTAAACTCTAAACTCTCTATATATGATACGATATAAAGCATTATCCCGCAGGGATCATAACAATCCTGATCATCACTGGGTGACAGTAGTTCCTTAAAAACGGATCAAAGTGTCAGAGCAGCTTTACTAACATCTAGGCTCACGGTCCCAACGGAGCAAGCCTAGGGCGATAGAGGCAAGGAAAAAGTCCCGAGAAGTCACAGGGACTAAACGAAGACCGAAGAAAAAGAACCCGGTCTGCAAAAGTTTTAGGCCACCACTGGATTAGATCAGATTGATCGTTTTAGAAAAAGTATTATAAGCGTATATATTTAATTGTCAAAATACAGAGTTACCCTTTACGTGCAGTATTTTTAGGCAGCATAGATAAGAACCGTATTTAGAGTGAGCAACAGTAGCAGGTGTGAAGAAGCTTTATCTTCTTACAGAAAGCACTTTACGGAGCCTGGGAACGTACATCAGCGGAGAGTGAAATTGAGAGCGGTGGTTAAAACATTACCAAAACGACAAATCTAATGGTGGCCTAAGACTTTATGAAGTGGATTAAAGAGAGAATGCAATGCTATAAAAAAATAAAAATAAATAAAAAACAGAACGAGTAGCGAATATCAAAATGTTCAATCCCATATCATAAAAAGTGTGACAGTGATAAAATTGCTAATGGGTCAACGTACAGTTGAGAGGAGAACGCAGGGCGGCTCTTGTCCCGTAGCCTTGTTTTCGGTAGGCCTCGGCAGAGCCCCGCTCGCTAAACCTAAACCACTTGGCTGCACTTCTCAGCCGAGCAGAAACGCTGATGTGCACTCTAGCACGCAGGCCCAAATGCGCTAAAGCTGCGTTTGGCTCGGGCGCCGCTCGCCCCTTTCATCCCACTCGCGCTTTCTTCCCCGTGCCATTAGCGAGGACACGGTGGCGAAGCAGGCCACCCACAACGGCGAGCGTGAAGTCGGAGCCAAGGCTCGAGCTCTCGGCTGCGGGACGGAGGCCGCTGTGAAACGAGTCCAGAAATCAGCGGGGGGGGGACAAAAGCAGCGGGGATCCGAGGCCTCGGCGGAATCAAAAGCCGGCTTTCTGATGACAGATGACAGATCTTCTCTTTCGCACAAAACAAACGAGCTCGAGCGAGAAAGCAAAAGGAGCAGACGAGCGGCGGCGGCGGCGGCGGCGTTACACATGCCCGCGCTGGAACGAAACCTCGCCGGAGCTGGAAGGGAAGATGAATCGGAAAGGGAAAACAGTGGAGGACTAATCATAAGTTCTGTAATTCAATCCTGAATGATCTGAGTTTATACAAGGAGTGCCTTTCTTCTTCCGCCGCCTTTTCTTCCCGTCACTTTTGCGCTCTTTCATGCGCGCCCGCCGAGGCAGTTTTTCCCCAGCCAACAAATAAGCCATTATGTGGCAATAATAACGATGCGTAATGGATGCAGTGCCGGGGAAAGCTGCAGCATGCCATTAGCTACGTGTGCTGTCCCTATCAGCACCTCCTTAAGAATTATTCCGAGCCGTGTTCCCCCGAATGGTGCGAATTTACATATCCTAATAACGCCCGCGCTTAAAGCCCATTTGTTTGTTCCTGCGCTGCGTGGACGGATTCGAACCTTGGGACGAGGACGGACCTCGACAGTTGCCCGGCTTAGGCGTCACAGCACAAAGGCACGGCCCGGAATGTAAATAAATTTGGGGCGTATTTCGTTCCGAACACAATACGAACTCGGTGGGAAGGCTTCTCCGCACTACAGATCGGCGAGCGAACTTTCTTTGGCGTGATGAATCGCGTTCGGGGGGACGGAGATGAAGAGATCTGTCTTAGTGAGCGTCCATCCATCTTTCGCTGTCGCCGAGCTGATGTGACACGAGGTAGAAACTCAGCGCTCTCGTACCTAACTGAAAACGACGTGATTTAATTTGTTCGACGGCTGGAAGTTCCCTGTAGCTTCCACTCTGTCGCTGCCTTTATACCTGTCCGTCCCTGACAACTTCATTAAGGCAGGAGAAAAAGGTTCAAGTGCAAACCCGTTCTGTAACCAGGCAGAGCAGAGCAGAGCAGAAGCTATGAAGTGCAGGTTTGGAGCACTGTGGACACCATTTCAATAAGCGTTTACGCCAGTTCGATCATCAGATTGTTTGGGAAGCAGGATAAAAAAAAAAATTGAAAGTGTATTACAAAGCCGGTTCAGTCATTCTTTGCGGCAGCAGACTAGACTTAGACCTAGATCTTATCCGGTGTCGTTTGTAGAGAAATCTCCCGAATAAAACGTGTCGTGGATTAAGCTGTGACATTCCCTGATGTTCTGTTTTAGTCCAACAACCAGCGAGCGAAGAGGAGCCTTTTATAAACAGTGCACGGCGTAAACAAGAGCGGTTTGGACGGGGTTGCCAGATCCCACGAGAGTAAACAATCAGGACTCAGGCAGCCAAAATAAAAAATAAATAAAAAAACAGCCGCCTGGTACACTGAGAAAGAAGTGACCACTTTACCCGTTAAAATAAAATCCTAATAATATTCTAAACAAGAAGAAGAATGTAGACTGCAGAGATATCGGAGAACGACAGAACGTCAGGGAGCACGGCCCCAAAATCTTCTACCCCAAATGATTCATATTTGTAAGAGACTTTAGGGAAAAAACAAACCCAAAGTCCCTCATTTCTCTGTCGAAGGATGAGAAGAAACGACAAACATTTATGTTGGCACTGTGGCAGCAGTACCAGGCAACCCCTGGCTGTAACGAAGCATCGCAACGCAAAGGTGTTATGACTGGCACCGTGGGCTTGGATTACGCGTTCCTGTTTTTTCACGCAGTTGCACTTTTCAAACACCAGAGGGAGCAATCATACATCAGGCTCACAGACGCGTAACGTTTTTCTCCCCCAAACTTACTGTTTTGTTTTACGGGTGCCATTATTAGAAAGCGTAGTGACCGGTTCCATCCGGTAGTGATTATTGTGGCCCCGCCTTGTGCCCCAGTTTTATATAAACCTCTCAAACACACACATTAACCCGCGCTAAAACATAAAATATCTCGACAATCCAGTACGACAAACAGTTCAAAAAAACTAAAACCGGGAAAACGGTCCAAACTTCTACCTGTATCGATCTAAATCGCCTCCTAATCAACCTCAGGTCGCCCCCTACTGCCTCAGGTTGGTCCTCATTTCTTTTACCTGCAGGAGACGTTCATGAGCGTTTTCTTCGTTAAACGGCGCCTGGCTGTACTAACAAACGGCTCGAGGTCTTCTCGTTATGACTACGCTGCTTACAGATATATATTCTGCCGATACGCTGGAGCACGGCAACGGAAGCGGGACAGACCCTGAATCAAACTCAAAATCAAAGGCAGCGTTACATTTTTTGAGGTCAAAAAGCGGTGGGATGAGGAAAAGGCGAGCAGGGCGTCCCGCGATACGCGTTATTGAACGAATAAATCCAAGCCTGTATGCATAAATCTGTATGCATGAGGCTGGGCGGCCCGGCGTGCCAGCCTCCTCTGGTTAGATGTAATCACGGGGACAAGGCGCCTATTTGATGACGCGGGCCGAGGGAGTAATACAATGCAAATTCGCTTCCTGCTGAACGGATAATTTAGGAAGAGTGAGAGGCGATGTCAGAAGAAGAGACAAGCTCACCTTTCTCGATTGGATTAGCAGCTTGAGCCTTCTGGCTACACGACACAATAAGAGACGCCACTCAGCAGGAGCGGGGGCTAACTCACATCAACGTTACGCTCCTACACGTACTCGCACACTCCGCTACAGGCTCAGACACGGACGCAAAGGTGCATAAAACCGCACCTTTTACGCTCAAAGGAATGAAAGCACCTGGGGGAAGGTACTGAAGCTCCGAGAGAGACGAGTTCATAAAGCTCTCGCACAGAACGGATCTGATTACGTTACCGAGCTAAAAGGAACTCGCTTCATAAACCCCGTGTGGCTTCGCAATCCTTTTGGTGCGAAAAACAAGCAACGAGGACCGTCGACGTAAGAGCCGGAACACAGACGGTTTCGCGGCTGACGCCAGACGTCACACCTCAGGTCCAGATGCCCACCGTGCCCCCGGGGGAAGCAGTGCAATAAATGGCGCGTGCCAGGTGACGCGATCACAGACAGAGTCCAGGTGGTAATGAGGCAGGTTGGACCGCGGAGACGAGCAGATTAGAGCAGGAGCACGCCGAAGATTCACAGCACAGCGGCAAGCGCACGGCTTTTTATAACATAAACAGCAATCCGTCCCCTGCTCGAGAGTCCAACAGTGGCATGCTGGCCCTGCGAGTTTGCGGAGAGATCGAAAACAAGCCATCGTATCGCAAAGCGTTTCCTTTGAGGAACATTGTCTGATAAACTGGAGATCGGCCGCCCAACTTTTGCTCCTCCTGCTTTTGGACCAAATCATGATTGTGATCACCTGTTGACGTCACGTCGTTATTTCATTATTTTTTGCCGGTTTTGCAGGTCAGGAATGATCTTTCACTACCGAATGACGTGACTTCGAATTAAAAGTCCTCTTCCATAACATCCCAAACTGTTTCTGCTTTGAGGTTGAAATTAAAAATATTCGACCTGCACCAAACCCGATGCACAGAATGACAGAATCTTTGAGTTTCTAAATCTCAAAAAGTATCACGGGAGCGATTCTGTGCCAATCACGTCTCACGTTTAACAGGGACACGCACAGCACAGCACAGCGCTTTTACAAATTCAGATTTCAGCACAGGTACGGAGCTTTAAACACGGCTCTGTCACTTGTCTTTGTTTATGAGGAAGTGTCCCCATTTTGTTTTTAGTCCAACTCTAGTCTTAACTGCAAAATTCAGGGGACCGTTTACATTTATGTCATTTAGCACACGCCCTTATCCAGAGCCACTTACAATCAATACGGTCTTACAATCCAAGCAATGGTGGGTTAAGGGACCTCGCTCAGGGTCCCAACTGTAGCAGAGGTGGGATTTGAACCCTGGACCTTCTGGCCCATAGTTCAGTACCTTAACCACCAAGTCACCACCGTCACCAGAGTGTCCTAATGAGTTAAAAACAATACTAAAGTTCCTTAGGTTTATTTGAAAACAAATTAAGTTAAAAACATTGCTATTTATTTATAGGTATATAAGTTTTAAAATGCGCATCGTCATTTGTTTTCTATTTCTATCGTTGTTTTTTTTTTAATTTAAATGTCACAGCCGCAATTTCTTTATGTACAAAGGCTCTGCTATCTGTTTGTTAACTTGTTGTTATTTCCTTAAACAAAACGCCAACTTTCTTAAGAAAACCTAAGAATCGGAACAGTGAAAAGAGCCAAAAAAAATAATAAATTAAATAAATAAATGAATAGCGAAACATGTAATTGAATTAGGGGGAAAAAAAGCGTATTTCACAGAGCCCCGCAGTGGTTAACAAAGTCTATCTAAGTCTTTCGCTTTAATAAATAAAGAAATCTATTTATACTTCCCCTCATATCTGGATAACAAGCCCATTAATTGTAAAAACTGAACTTATTTAGAAACTTGAGCACAAAGTGGAACTACATGATCGTTAATATCGTTTCTAACCTTCTGGCCGCTGTAAGGAGGAGCGTTTGGGCTGGAAGAGGGTCAGATAATAAAATAAAATAAATGCAGCTCTTGGATGTGCTACGGCAAACGGGTTTTAATTCCCAAAGTTAAACTTTCCACAATAAAACTTTATGGCATCCGCTGTCAGGATGACATTCTCTGTATTTCTGCCTGGCTGCCCTCGCCCTGGGCACCTCCCCTCCCATGCTGCAGGTGGCGCTACCGACACCTGTTTCTTTCTCTATTTAAAGCCCGGTCTGTCATGTTTCTTTTCCCGAGAGCCGTGCTCCTTATAGATCCAATCTCGATTCCTCTCTCTCTCTCGTTTGCCTGGTTTCTCCCCTTCGTTGCGTTTTTTTTCACTGTATATGTAGAGCTATTCCCTCCTCATCCTGTACCGTTTTGTAATATAATATATAAATAAATATAAATGAACGTTACCCCGGCCTTCGTGACATCAGCGGTATCAGAAAGCTTAGCTTAAAACAGAGCAGCAGTGAAAATGTTCTCATATTTAATAGAGTATTCAGAACTCAAGAGAAAAGTTATTTTCAAAAGGATCTACTACTTAAAAGTTGCAATAATTGGTATGTTCACCCTTTTGCTGTAGCGACAGCGTGGGCTCGAGCTGCATTTTTAATCCTGAAGTTAAGGTAAATCTGATGATCTGGGTTATTATTATACTAGGGGAGCAGAATATAATCCACAGAGCATCGCGTGAAGGCCGACTTTCTCTGTCTAGGTGCCCCTGGAAATTCCCGATGGGGTTCACCAGGTGACTGTGGAGGGAAGTCCATGCCCGTCAGCCCTCTTTGAGGTGTGTTTTGGGTTATTCTCCTGCTGCTCTGTGAACCCTTTAGACCCTCACTGGCTTCATCCTCAGAATTTTGGTCTCCAGTGCCACCCCTTTTACCGCCGTTTGTCTATGGAAAATCCCGAAATTGTAAGAAAAGAGAGGGTTGTATTTATATTTGTTTATAAAGCGCGTGCTTGGTCCTGCTGAGCGAAATAACGAACGCAAGTACGGCATGATAACCGAACGGCAGTTTTTAAAAAGACGTGCTGATTTATTTTGTCCTCGATCTCACTGGGTGTCGTGAAAACGCGTTTCGTTATCGCCATATGTTCCCTGGCTCAATAATTAGAAGGGGTGTCCACAAACTTTTGTCTATGTGGCGTACGTTGGGTGCAACGTAAGGAATAGCGATTCGGTTGATTTTGGACACGTCCCGTAGGAACCGGTGCCTTGTGTGGTCAAACACAGCGTTGCTTTAGACACTTTAGTTTAGTTGACTGCGGTGCTGGACAAGGACTACTGTTGGGCCCATGATCAAGGTCCTAAACCCACAACTGCGCGGATTATACATTGCAGCGCCCCTCTTAAATACTTCAATAAAACAAAGGCTCTGTAATAAATAAGCGGTGTTTCGTTCGGACCGCCGAAGCTGGGAGCGCTGAGTGTGTGTGGCTAAACTGAGGCCATACTGTACGATATAGTGAGTGAAGGGCAGCTGTTAGAGGGCTTTATCTGTCCCGGGTCCAACAGATGGACGTGGGCATCGAGCGGCCTGTTGCCACAGCAATAGAGGCCACGTTTGGCAGAGTGTGGCTAAAACGGATGCCCAGGGACACACACACACACACACACACACGTCTGAACCGAGGACACAGCGGTGAGCAGAGGACAACAGAACCTCTGTGATCAAAGAGGAGTGTGTGCGGGGACGTTCTCGAGGGAACGCTGCGAGCATCAAAGTCAGCTCGTACCTGATGGGGCGAGTGCCAATAATCTGATTCGCTGAATTACTGGGGACAAAAGACAGCGTCCATTTGAAGGGAAGCTTCCTTATCTCTAGCATGCTGCCTCAAAAACAAGGGGGGGAAAAAACTCCTGCTCTATCGATCCGCAGGGTAAGATGGCGCTACCGCTAATAAAACGAAATACGAGCGAATAAAATAACGTAGACAGTGTGACTACGTATGGAAAACACACCACTGACCCAGCCCCCGTAAACTCAAAGGGCAGTGGACGTCCCTGGATAAGCGGAAACAAAAAACGCAGACGAGATAAATAGAGGGCACAGGAGCTCACGGGTGGAACCAAAATCAGTACCAATGGACACAGACATGAACCAAGAACCAATGCCCAGTGAAACAGGGTGGGAGGTTTGTCCAACGGTGTGGCATTGGACATCTGTTGGTATTGATGCCCTGTGGATTGTTCCGTCTGCCTGCCCGATGGGCGCCCCCTCTTGGCTACGTCTATATGCAGGGTCTGGTTTGGGGGCTCTCTGTTCGTCTAGCACTTGTAAGGGGCACTTGGGTATGGGGGCATGGGAGCATGACAGTCCTGGTCTGGGTCGGAGGCGATGTGGAGTCAATCCCGAAAAAAAGGGGGGAAGACGCTCTACAGAGCTGCCTGATGAACGATGTTAGATTACGCATTACTCTACTTATTACAGATTACTATGTTAATTGCTGATTTATGTATCGCCGTTGTTTTTTTAGAGAAGCGCGCTCAGCTTCTTCACGTAAACCAATCAACACCGCGGAGCCTCGACCAGAGGGGGCAGTAAGAGGACCCCTTTACGCATCGTCTGTAAGCTCTTATCATCTCTTGTGAAAATAGCCTTTACGTTTACATTACAGAACGTACAGCATTAAAAAAATAAAAATAAAAAATAAAAAAAACTTTCAGGAAAATCACTGCACAGGTTACGTTCTTTCGCTTCTGAGCCGGTCCGAAAAAAGGGTTAAACCCGGGTGCTTTCACACCTGTGGGTATTCCGTGCCCAGAGATAATCCTGCTAATCCTGAATCATAAACCAGACGGGTTTAAACCTGGTCTCTTTCAGGATCTCGCTGTATTCCTGCTGTCAGTACTGGATAAGTCCGGATTAATACCTTGCGTTAGATGTGTACATAGGTGTGTGTGTGTGTGTGTGTGTGAGAACATGTACGTATATAGAGCCAGGCCACACGACTGGACCCCAGGGACCAGCCTTTACCTGGTACAGAACAATGAAATGCTGTTCAATGGACTTACAGATAACACACACACACACGCACGCACACACACACACACACACACACACACACACACACGGGACAACTGGATGCAGTCCAGCATTGCAGCCTGTTGTTAATAACGCGTCTCTCTATAAAGGCCCAGCGCAGCACCTGAATAGCTCTAATATCAGCGGCCAGCCAGCTAGGAGATTAGAGCCGAATCAAAGGGGCTTTCTCTCGCACAGACTCTCGACTTATTGCTTTATAAAGCTGCAATATACACAACCGTGGCCAAACATTTGTAATCTGGCCCAAATCAAATTGTAGCCAGCGAGGGCCGGCGTTTGCGACCGGCCCATCAAAACCAGATTTCCCTCTGGATGAGCTCGGTCTGGGGAACAAGAGGCAAGAGGGGTGTGTGTGTGTGTGTGTGTGTGTGTGTGTGTGTGTGTGTGTGTGTGTGTGTGTGTGTGTGTGTGTGTGTG
>JAUZST010006876.1:0-14556 GCA_034779995.1 Parotocinclus haroldoi
TCTCTCTCTCTCTCTCTCTCTCTCTCTCTCTCTCTCTCTATATATATATATATATATATATATATATATATATATATCGATCTACAATTAAATAAAATAATAATAATGAAATAAACGTATATTAATTTGTCTCAAATGTATTTAACTATAGAGCTATGAATAGTCCAGTGAGCTATATATTAATGCAAAAAGTATCTTAGAGTATCTGCACTGAGGAAATAAATAAATATGTAAATATGTAAGAAAGTCTATCTACACAGCATTATAAGGCAGTAAAGTAAGTAAGGTGGCAGTAAGTGGAGAGTCTGAAATGACCAGAAGGTTACCAGAATGTACACTTACTACACTTACTGTTACTTACTAATTTATTTCAGTCCAATTTAGCCTGGTTTCCAAGCAACTGGACTCAAAGGCAAACAGCATTCATCATCAGGATCAATATGCTTAGGTCTATATTTCAAAAAGCTACTATTTTACCTATTTGCAATAAACATAACCTTAAACTGAGGTATGGCGGAATAACCACAAATTTGTATCATTATTTTTGAAAAAGATATTACCAGTATCGCTGTGTATTTTCCTAGTATTATATTATAGTACATATTAGTAGAAATTTGTAGAAATTCTATATTTTTCTGCTTTTGTAAAAGATGAGCTGCTGCCTAGCATTACATCTACAAGGTGTATATATTCATTTCTTAATTTAAATAGATACATATAAAAGGCCTTAGAAATTTGTATAGTTCGTTATATAATGAAGGCTTTGATTACTATAGTGCTTACATAGGGTAAACCGTAAGAAAATGTCAAGCAATGTTTGGCACTTTGGCTTCATTGTACCAATAAATGATTTCTGCTTAAATGACGTACTTGAGTTCACAATGGAGACTTGATAAATGTTAAAGATCCATTAAAGATCTTTTTGGTAAGCTTTGGATTACGTAAAAGCAAAACACTTCCAAAATGAAGAAGACTAACAACCCTAAACATGAAGTAAAACCAGACACGACTGACCAGAATACATACAGGAAAGATCAATGTGTACTCCACAGAGGAGAATGCAAACCCCACAGAGAACTGCTCAAAAGGAAGGATTTATTTATGCCAATTTGAGCCTGCTGTGGAAGCCAAAAAATGTCAGGTGGAGGCTGTGCTGGATGATGCAGCTCTCCAGTCCATACCCTTCTGACACAAACCCGGCTTTCACTCTCCAATTTTGCAATATTATTACCCCTAACACCTTTTCCTTAACTTAAACAACAACTAAACTTTTCTACTTTTGGGTCTTGTTTGTCTTTTCCATCCAAGTTTTTATTGCACGTACTCAAACCGAAAGCAACTGTGCGGGAGCTGGTGGAATATTACCAGCAAAGGTCAGGACTAGACAAAAGCAATATGCTGCGTCACAGAAAGTCGGAGCAAAAGTTCAGCCAAACTTCTGACATGCACTTCTGATGGCTTTATAATGACTGGTGTTGCTGCTGCATTATTCTACAGCAAGTCTGGCTTCAAAGCTAAACAGGCTTTGTCCTTTACTTCCATAATCACCCAAACATTTAAATGCCAGTTACAGGACTAAATGCATCTGACAGACTTCAATAGAAATAATAGTCTTAGTGCTTTGAAACCAGAAATATTACTTAAATAGACTTAATGGCTTGAGGTAACTACAATAGGGCATGATGCCTGCGTACACAAGTATGTGCTCTTTTAAAGACTGCTATGCTAAAAAAAAAAAAACAATCATTCTGAACACATTTCTTTTCCATCCATTTCAACAGTAAACATGTCTATTGTAGATAAGGCAGTCACTCCCCCAATACTAGTCAATGGTTTATTATTGATTTTCTTTGACAGAAATCAATAACAATAATACATTTTTCTGACTCCAAAAATTCATACAGCAGGTCACGTCACAATTATGTTAAAAATTGTCTATACATTGCACGGTTCAGACAAAGAAAAGTGTTCAGTACTATGTACTGCAATATAACAATCTATTACACAAAGCAGGTACTGCTGACATTCTCTTACTCTCAGGCTGTATGATTAACTAGTTCTAAAGTTTAATCAGGTTTTTTTTTTCTGAACAGTCTGGAGATGAAAAATAATCAATTCATTTTAGCTAAAAAAAAAAGTCAATAAAAACAATTCTCATTATGCAATATGCACCTGTTACGCATGCATTCCCCCCGCATACACCAGCTGTATTAATGTACAGGCACTGTTAGTACATTTATAATAACTTGGGAAAAAAAATATTTTAAAAGAATTAAAGGCCCATAAAGAGCTATGAAGCTGCAGCAAAGATTTTAAAATATCTCTCATTCGAATTACTAATATTACTTAAAACCATGATTCCCAGCCTGGGAACATCACAGGGGCTGCATGAGGGGTTGTCTACTGTGAGGTGTTTCAAAATTTGTCAAATTTGCAGTAAAAAGTACAAGAACACGCACACTGGAAAATAAAATCTGCAAATACAATTACTGAAAAAAGACTAAAACATTGCAATGAATGACTTAATTCTTTTGATCTGTGTTGGGGCTGGGGTGTATTCTTAATATATAATAATTAATAACCCTCTGGGCAAAACTGTAAATAGCACATTGGTCTGATTATATTTAGATTATGTATATATAATAATAATACATAATTATATGTGTGATATCATTTAGCTGACATTTTCCGACAAAATATTCCTGAATATATACACACAGACAACCAAATATACTGCACACAAAAATTAGGCGATATCCCAAAATGAAATACCCCATAATAAAATGTGCCCTAATTTAAATATCGCCCGCAGTTCATTCATTCATCTTTCACTTAATGACCACAAGGTCACGGCCGGTGCCCACCCGGCAACCCTAGATAGGGCGCCAATCCGTTGTAGGGCACACACACACACACAGTCATGCACGTTGTGCCACTTTTAGAGACACAAATTAACTTAACACACATGTCTTTGGACTGTGGGAGAAACCAGAGTACCAAGAGTAAACCCAGGACATTCTTACTGTGAGGCAGCGGTGCTACCCACACAGCCACCGTGCCCATAGCAGTCTAATACAGGGTAATTTCTAAGTACTTCTTAACTACCACAGTATTATCTTTTAGAATTGTGTCCTCCAGTACCACCATTTTTCAACAAGGTAATAGAACCTTTAGTCTGAATTTAACCTGAATGTTACAATTATCTTAGCTAAAGGCTCAGCTTTTGAAGCGAAGCTGTAAGAAACAATTAGAATGCAGCAGTTAACAGAGCAAGGCCAATTCCCTCAATCTCATTCAGTAAAAGCTAAACAGACAGAAACATGAGTTAGAGATGGAACCCAAAACGTTAAACTAAAAATTCAGAGAAATTCATTTAAAACAGCTAGTCAAAGAAAGATTGTAAAGAAAAAATGTATTATTTCATGCCCTACCATTATTATTCCAGCACATTCTCAATGCCTAAAAACACTGAGTAAGCAATGCATTAGAAAGGAAAAGGTTGTCTCACATACAGCATTTTATTCTGACTGGATGAAAAAAATAGATAAGAACACAGAATTGTGCGAAAGTCTTAGGCCACCATTACAGTTACAGATATAATGACCATATATAATTACCTTTCTGTTTCTTTATTAAGTCATAAACTGAAAATACAGGAAATATGTACACAACAAAATAGTATTTGTAGTTATCTTCCAAAACATGCTTTCCTGGCCTCTACCCTTCCAAAAAGACCATTCCTGAGGTTCTTCAGACTTCTATTCTCCAATCTCATGTTGGCCTAACACTACTGCACAGTTTTGCACCTGTACCTTTCTTGCATTTCAAGTCTTTCTGATGTTACCCCAGAAAGAAGTATGCTAAAGCAACAGCCAGAAGCTAACCCAAGCCTAGCTTCTGATTCTTCATCAACTTCTTCAAAAGTTAAACACATTCTAGAAAAAGGAAGCTAAAACTTGTCATGTGAACAAAATGCTTTCCTTGCTGCCATTCTGAAACCTCAAAAAATCAAAAATCGAATGTGAAAGACGCAATGCCGTTTGTCCAAAAAAAAAAAAATATATATATATATATATATATGTTACAAACTTATGTTTGCTCAGATCAGTTGCTAATTTGTCGTTAAAGCATGTTATGGCAGTACTATAATAGATTGGTATTTTCATCAAACACTGTCTGGCTGCTTCAAACTCACACGGTTACTCTGGATATAAAAAGTAAAACAGACAAGCTACAATTAGCAGCTGGTCGGGGCAGTGAGAGAGAAACAGGTCAGACAGAGGCTGGAGAGAGTGATTGGAATCCACTGTACCTCAGGTTCAGTCAACTTGTCCTCCAGCATGTCACAATGAAAAGCAGCAGCAACCGCCTCTCAGGTGCTTGTTACCAGCGTGGCTACGTCCGGATAACTAACACACACCAGACTCACCTTAAATTAGAGCCCCAGCAGGTGCTTCGCCTCACATATGTAAGTAAATACTCTTTTCTGGATTTCCAGCCCTGTGGCCATTCTGAAAAATAGAATGTGGCTCAAAAACGCCTTCAGGCTGTACCAGCACAACTGATTCTTAAGCCAAGAGGAACAACACAGGGCATTATCTGTGTTGACAGACAAAATCAGAGCACTTGGCTCTGGTGTGGCTTTGTTGTCATATCAAAGACTGACAGCTTTCCCTTTGTCAGACATTCAGTAATCCATTGAGGAATGATGACATCACGAACATGTCAAAATGAAGTTGCAGATCCAGCTCAGACATATGGATCTGGGAATGATATATGAATAGCCAAAAGGACACGCTTTTATTTTGGAAACAAACGGGGAAATGAGATATATGAATACCCCTATCAGTAATGGGTTTGGGGATCTTTTAGGTTATGTCCTGAACATGCCCGCCATCTTAGAAGTCGACTGTTTCAATCAGAAAGACATTGAAAGTTCAAAACTTTTGCTTCACGCAGCACTGTTGCATTCTTCATAGCCAAATTCCACAGAAACCGGGACTATGGACGGCAAGCCACGTAGTGATCGTTTCAAGAACAGCTACCGAGCAAGAAACCTCAACAATGGTTTTGGCTGTCTTAGCAACCTGTGCGGTGTGTCCTGTGACTTTTAACTCACCCTGTGCAATTATCCAGTGGGAGGATCTTACCTGTTTGCTTAGTTGATTGGAAGTGGTGAACTTTTTAATACATTACTATAAATGCTACCTATTGGGTCTGATGATACGTGGACCTGGGTAACCTTAAAGTTTGTGCACAGGGGTGAAAGAAGTCCGGTAACGAGTACAGCTAAAAGATTCAGTGGCAGCTTTGGGTGTGGCAGTTGACTGATGTCCAGTGTTATAAAGTTTTGACAGGGAGGTGCTTTGTTCATCTCATCTGATCAAGTTGTGATATTTCGTGACACTACAAGCACACAGCAGTGAGAAACAACACTAAATTGCCAAAGTAAGCAAACAGCACTACATAAATAAGCACCAAAAGAAGCAAATTGGCCAAAAAAAATAATTGGAATTACAGGAGAGAGAAACAGAATCAGAGAGCAAGCCACTACCGTTATTTGTAAGGGACTTCACAAAAATAAGCAAAAATTTAAACATGAGCCCCATTGGCTTAGATTCTAGCAACTGTGCACCGTTAGCTTTAGTTTTATATTTTTTTATTCTATTGTACAATTTTAGCATGCAGTTTTCTCTATCATTAGTCTACATATTATTCTTTTAATTATTTGATTTTCGAACATGTTTTCTCTCTTAATATGGATTTAGCTTATCTATAATTAAACTATTACTATAAGCTTATTAATTAGATAACCTTAACCTTAATTATATCATCTAAGCTTCAAAATGGGTCAGTCCCAGCCCTGGTCCTCGCTGAGGTTTCTTCTTTATAAGGTTTAGGGAGTTTTTCCAATCTTTTAGGCATGCTCAATTTGGGATTTGTCTCAGATACTAGACAACTGTAAATCTGCTTTGAGAAAATGCTCCAATGTAAATAGTGCTATGGAAGAAAAATCTTACTTTATAGAAGACAATATTAATAACGGAGAGAAAAAATCATTCAAACATTTAAAAGAACAGGCAGAATGTCAAGACCTTTATCTTTTTTCCAGGATGCATAAAGCCGAGATGATGTTAACAGTAGGAAGCCATGAAAGCTGTGGCTGGCAGCAATTTTAAACTACTATCACCCCCCGGTTGTGAAGGTGTGGTGGTTGTGGACCGGTCCATACAGGGCTAACCCATTTACATTTACAGCATTTAGCAGACGCACTTATCCACCTTACAACTCATACAGCTTTACACTTCAAGCAATCGCGAGTTAACGGCCTTGGTTAAGGACCCAACTGCGGCAGCTTGGCGGCCTTGGGATTTGAACCAGAACCTTAACCGCTTGGGCTACTGTAGTTCATTTTATTTTATGACAGCACTGGATGCATTGTGTGAGACAGGGAAAAAGTACTTAGTTAATTACTTAGCTTATCCTGCGTGCTACTCTTCAGTACCCTAATGGAACTTAATCTGCTGTAATTACTGGGCTAACCATGCCGCGTGGCAATATCAGTGCCGTTACAACGCTGCCAGCCAAAACAGATGTCTCTTTGGTGCCTGGATGCCTACATTAAAGGCCTGTCCACCATTGTCTGCTCATTGCCCTCAGAGACCCCCGTGGAGCCAGCGTCAGTATTGGTGCCATCTGCATACGGAGTCTGCACTAAATGAGATGAAGGAAGCTGAAAAAATTAAGGCTCTGAGAAGGAAGCAGGCCACTCTGAAGATATTAACAAGTCTCTCAGGATGTGAAGAGGGGCTTCACATGGCATGCCAGGCTGGAATTGCACAGCTACACTGCAGCCACGCGAAAGCAACAATTAAATTCTTATAACAAGGGCAATTGTGCTGATGTGCTCACGGGGAAAGGGATCGCCAATTTGGCATCATGTCTAACACACCAGAGCAACCCAAGATTCAAGACCCATTTTCAAGAAGCCATTCTGGCTAACAAGGGCCAGATCTTTCCCCAGCTATGTGCTTCTGCTTTGAAGAGCTAAAATAACGCTGAACGTCAGCTCTGGTACGAAAACTCTGGCCACTTCGTAAACACTAAATGTCTCCCCCACTACACAGCAATTCAGAGCAACCCAGACTGTGCGACTGCATCCAGCTGGTCTGGACCCCACGCTCCCCAGAACTCCACGTCTAAAGAGTTTCACCTCAAGTACGACCTCATGCTGCTTGGCAATCTTCGCCTTTTAAAGCATCAACTTCTTCCTCCATCTGCTCCTTAGATGAAAGAGAAGTCAGATGAAAAGTAGAGTGGCTCTTGTGCATTTTATTTATTTATTCCAACCTTTTTTTTTTTTTTCAAAGCAATTACAGCCAGTTTGTCTGACTGACTGCTGAAGCTGTCTCACATCTCGGTCGACTGGTCTGAAGAAGTGACACACCAGTGGGCATTTTCTCCTGGCTCTCAGAAGTGATGCAACTTTAATCTCACTGTTATTTCGATTACATTGACCAGCGCGTTGTCAAGCCAAACGCTTTTAAATTTCAGTAGAAATACCTTCCCTTGCTTTTATCTTACTGTCACTGTCAGGGCTATCAATGAATTAAGGACCATCCTTAAAGAGGGAATTCAGTGCAAAATAGCTGGCATACATGTAGGTTAAAAGGCGTGTATTTTAACAAGGTCATCTGAGCGCAGATCGGCTGTGAATATACCCAGAATCTAATTAAACCTAGAAACCAATGGTTTTACTGTACAGTGTTTATCCATTCACTCATTTTTACACCCACTAAATCCACATCAGGGTTGCATGGAGCTGGGGACTTAGCGAAGTTGCACTTTTTTCCGAAACCTAAACCTGTATTTCAGATTTCCTAAAAGATTAGCTATGATGTGCATTCACATTCAATAATGAGAAAGCAGCGTAAAGAGCAATGGCATCTCAGAATGAGAGAACCTGATAAGAGCTTGCTATCGGAATCACTGATAAGTGTGCATTTACATGCATGGAACAAAGTTGGGGAGATTGGCAGGTCGGAAATTAATATTTATATTTTTCTTATTGTTAAAACTTTTCATACAAGGTTAAGACCTGTCTGAGATTTGGTTTTCACGCAGCAAGGAGTGACTCTTGCTGGTATTTCACTGATATACTATATGCGCATGGAAAACAGATCAATAAACTCCCAATGAAGTCACAAACGTAACGGAGCATGTTACATCACGGCTCAAAGAATACGATTCTATAGTGTTGCAACAGTCAAGGTATTATTTACCAGAACGCCCAAGGTTAACGTCCTGAAATGGAAATGTTGTTAATGCTGGGCTCTTGAGCAAGGTCACACCTGTTTGCACTGTAAAATGGTGTCAGCTCTAAGTCAAGTCAAATGTATTTATATATTGCCTTTACGATGAAGTACAAACAGCTTTCTAAATGTCTAGGTTTGTGTGGTTGTTTATTTGGTTTATGTAAAGTCCTCACTGGCATTAGTGGCCATTTCAGTGACACACTTAAGGTTACATCTACACACAAGGTTACATCAAAACTAGTTACATACAGACAAACAAATGACAGTTCAGAGTAAACAAATAACCAAACACATGTCTTTGGACTGTGGGAGGAAGCCAGAGTACCTGAAGTAAACCCATGCAGACATGCTCCACGCTGGGATTGAACCCAAGACCTTCTTGCTGTGGGACGGCGGTGCTACCCTTAATTCTTAGAATGACAGAGGAAAGGAAAAACTCCCTAAATGCTCCCTTGGGAGAACCAAGACTCTAAAAGGGGGCACAAACTCCTTTTGCAACCTAGATTCTAAATGTAAGATTTGCATGACGTTTCCTAAAGAGCAAATGTATAGTAATATAAATACACAGAAGATAGACAAATGGAACCAGAACGCAACACTGCCAAGAGGGGTCACGGGAGACATCAGCAACCCATGTAACCAGCAACCAACAAACCTGAATAATCGAAAATGAGAAGCGAGAGGACGCCAATAAAACAATTCAGATCACCACAAAACTCTTATTATACCCTAATTATATATTATGAGGAACCTCTGTCTGTGTTCCTAATCTAAGACAAGGATACACAACTTAAAACCATTGTATTTTATAAAGTGTTCATAATGTTTCTCTCTGCCACCAGGAAAATCCATGACCAAGCATTTCCTGTTTACAAGTTCAGTATTCTTAGTAGCAAGTACAAATTTCGCTTTTTCTGTTTTGCCCCTTATGGTCCCAAATAACTCAGAATGAAACAAATTCACACAGCCAACCCATGAGCAGATAACATCAGATAGATTGTCCTTCTATTTTCTAACGAGACACAAAATCCAAGCTATTTTTACTGGTCCTGTACTCTGAAGACCAGGCAGTACTACAAACCCAACAATTCCCGAGTGAGGACATCACTGCCAATGAGATTTTTCTACCTGTCATTCTGCCTCTGGCGCACTTGTGTATTCCCATCAAGGAGACAAAAGGTAGAACTCGAATGAACTTAATACGAATCTCTTGTCCTTTGAGGATCGAATCAGATAATGGAATCTCTTTCTGCACAGTTAAAGTGGAGAAGGGGAGAGATTGGACAGTTTGCTCCTCTAAATGGCATTTTATACCGTCTTTCATGCATCTCCTAAGGGTCAATATCTCATTAAGGCTTAAATACTAAGATTGAGAGATCAGAAATAAAAGACTTGGCCATATCTGGGCACCTTGAATTCAGAACCAAACAATGCTAACATAATAACAGCTTTGACCTTGTCTTGTAATTACATCTATTACAACAGCAAAAAAAAATGGACCCTGCCTAAAAAAAATGTTGCAGTTCGGTAAATTGTGTCTTGAAATGTCTGATTCATTTCCCTAGCTAAGTAAAGGTATGGTAGAAATGGGAAATCAAAGTGTGAGGACCCTGGCTCATCAGAACTGGAGTTCCGCCCTATTGTTTTAAATTGCACTGGATAAACAGTTTAAGGAACTATTTTAGCACTTCCTTCCTGGACACCAAGAAGAATCACTTTACTGACCTAACTAAAATTTGGTAACCCCATCATCAAGTACTTTTAATCCACACGGAGTCGCGGGCCAGCCGGTGTCCACCCAATAACTCTGGGTGCAAAGGCAGGAACAACCCTAGAGGGGGCGACAATCCATCGGAGGACGCACACACATTCACACACTAAGGGCCACTTTAGAGACACCAATTAACCTAACACACATCTTTGGAATGTGAGAGGAAACGGAGTACCCAGAGTAAACCCACGCAGGAGGACATGGACACCCACGGGGAGGACATGCAGACTCGATACAGAAAAGACCTCGGGATTGAACCCGGGACCTTCTTGCTGTAAGACAGTGATGCTACCCACCGAGCCACAGTGCTACCCGTACGTAATTATAATAGTTCTAAATGAAATATGTGCTTCAGCAAGAAAAATGACTGAAGATTTAATCGATCACCCTGTCAATTCTGGTCACGTTTGCCTTCAAGAGGGCTCCCCCTTTTGGTCAACTGCCGGCATGGTCGCTAATTTTCGTTTAAGCTTCCGTAAAGCATGTACAGTTTCTGATGCAGGCCAACAGCTGTTGGCCGGTGCAGTAAAGCTTTCAGGTTGAGTTAGAGCTCTAATTTGGTAAGTACACACTCGTCCACCGGTGAAGTCGGATGGGAGTCGGTGTTAAATGCGAGGCTATTAACACCACCACTGTTCTCCATCACACACACCGAGTTGAAAACACACACAGACATGCATTAAGTTCAATTAAAATAATTGCTTAATCAATTGTTTGCTGCAGCCATGCAGGTCAGAGAGAGGGAGAAACTTGATTGCAGCACTAATTAGTAAGATGAGTTTCACCTTTCTGTTTATTTTAAGTGATGGCACTTTAATGAGATTGCACTGTTTATTACTTGTGAATGGTGGCCATTAAGAACGCTCCGTGATTAATCCGCACTGAGCCGCATTCCCCAAAATGTCTCGTCAGTGCTAAACGCGTCATAACCCGAGGCAGAAACGCCAGCTAGATACAGCCACACTTTACCTCAGGCAATATAAAAATGCACCATTTTGGTGCAGCCTGAATGGAATATACACTTGTTTGATTGGCAGGTATTAGGGAAAGGTTGTTTGGACTAAAGCGGCGAGTGTGACATGCTGTTTGGAGAGTGTAAATAGGTTTATTCATCTCCTTTGGGGAAGCATTCCTCTCACACCTGACCTCAAATACAAGGACATACTGCATTCTGTCCTGCTACTTTCACACTGAAAGCAGGGATGGAGGAATGGATATGAGCCTGCAATAATGCAAGCTTATACTGTACTGACTGGATTAGACTTTAAACAAAGTTGTAAACGCCCTTTGACGATCATCCGATCATTGATTGGTCACTTTAATGATCGAGGGCTTAACAATTCTAAGAGTTTAATAGGAAGTAAAACGTTACAGCCGTAAACGGGTTGTCAAATGTGTATTTTCACTGCCATAAATATGACTGGATATTTTAATTTAAGTCCACAAATTGACATTTATTGACATACTTTGCATTAATAACTAGGATCTGTGTTGTGGTCTGTGCTGCGCAGTTTTCTTTGCCAAGCAGAAATGAGAAATGAAAAAGTCACTACAAGTCACTACTCTGAGCAATGACAATAAAGTTCCTACCTACTCAACGCCACAAGTGTCGTACCGCTTCACTTACATATGCCAAAAAGTCTCGAGTGCCAGTCATTTCACCGCTGTGACTTCCCATAAGTAGCTTACTTACTTAAAGGTGTATATTGTATAAATGTATTGCCTGTTCTGGAAATGAGGATTTTTTCAAGTTTTCTTTTTCAAGTGGACTTATTCCCTCTTGGCTGTGTTGCCAGTGAGACATGTTTTTAGATTTATTTATGTTTATATTCCAATGTGTGCTTTCACGTTTTGGTTCTGCAGCGTGTGTGGTCTTTAATATGTGCTTGTAACCACACCATCATGCTGTGTTTTTATTTCCTTGACTGAGTGATGTAACAGTTTAGGCTTCGGATCATGTTTATCTGCTGGCATTTAAAAGTCTTTAATTTTAATATTGTGTTTGCTACAGGAAAAAAACGGATCCAGAATCCTTAATGTCTGAAAGTTGGTGCCTTTTTTCTTAAAAATGAAAAAAAAAACTATTTTTTTTAATAGTTGCTCCTGGATAGGGTTTTTTTTTTTCTATTCAGACTAAATTAAGTTCAATTAAAGGCTGATTTGTCTCATTTTACCAGCTCAAGATGAAGCAAATTGACCAAAATATCAGTTATATTATTCTAACCCTTTTTATTCCACATAACCATCTACAGGTTGTCATCTGGCAGATGGTTTAATATTGCAGTACCGCAGTTTGGTTGTCACTGATACTTCTTGTATACCATCCATCCAATATTAACCCACAAAGTTTTAAGCTGTTACTGAAACAAGGCAGCTTAACTGAATAAGCCAAATTTCTTCTGCCTTGTCATTTGCTAACATCAGCACGGCTGCTTATTTGAGTTACACGCACCAAATGCTCTGTCTCTAATAAACTGTACACACTAGCGTATTAAAATAACTCCTAACGCTGTCGCAATTCATAGCGTCACCGCTGCTGAGATTTTCTCCTTGATCAATTTTTACTGTTCATAATGTCCGCCAGACGCGCAACACGAGTGTGGAGATGAAAGGAGATACAAAGAACAAAAAAAGGACTCCACATGAAAGCGGAGAGGGAGCAGTCGCCGCGCTCGTCTCTACGTCCCGCCAGAAGCCTGTTGAGATTGGCTCGTGAGATTGGCACATATTCGAAATGACAGCACTTGCACTAAAATTGCTGCAGGACGGACAGATTGGGCATTTGGAAGTGTTATTGATTAGTCTGGATCCAATCTGTCCTGAGAGTCACCTTTGTCAAACACTCACTGTATGACAGGTCAGTCCCCCACAGGACACACACACGTAAATTGCTACATATCATACCTCTGATTGACCTTGTACTACTGCGGTACTGAAGTATCCTTACCCTTAAGAAAAGGTGTGCTTTAAAGAAAACGCCTTGTCTGGACCAGACAAATTCCTCACGTTCCCAGATCTGTCACGTACGAGCGTTTCAGACACAGCAGTGCTGCTGGAGATATCAAATGCCTCGTTGTTGCTGCTGGACTGAAAATAGTCCAATCATCAAAAATGTTCAGCCACCTGCACCCTGTAGGCAGCGTCCCGTGAGCACCGATCAGGAATTAGAGGGTGACTAACACAGGCTGGTAATCATTATGTCTGTATGTAGTGATGGCTGAATCACAGAAGTGTAGAATTATATTAATTAATTAGAATCTTTATAGCAAGTGGAACTGATAAAATAAGTGTAGGAACTAGGAGATGTATGTAATAAAGTGATTGGTTAGTGCATATTGAAACACAAAAACTTAGTTGTATGTATAGAAGCTCAGATAGGGCACTAATCCATCACTGGGCACACGCGCGCACACACACGGACCCTTGAGAGACACCAACTGACCCAATGCAGGTCCCTTAATGCGTGACTAATCCAGAACAACCACAAAGATGCAACAAGTACATGCAGACACCCACTTAAATAAAATATTATTTCAAGTATGAGTGTCATTTACAATGAATACATTTTTAGTATATTTGGATTAAGCGCAGTACATAAAATTCCAGAATCCTTCCAACATGGACCAAGCTGGTTATATAAAAAGAAAGGAACTATTATTTATGATAACAAGGCAAAAGTCAATAAGGCCAAAAAAATATCCTTATAAAGTCAAAATGCATTACAAGTTTAAAAAAAAAGAAAAAAGAAAATAACCACTAAGAAATTGCATTCACTTTATTTGGACAGCAAGTGCACCGCAGAGGAATGAATGCATTAACGAGAGGCTCTCGTTTAGCACAGCCAATAGCACTAATATCCTCTGAATAATTGATCAGTCATATTGAATATTCGAATATGACCCAAATCATGCCCTAAATCTGTTTTGCAATAAACCTGGCAATCAGAGTGTGGGTGTAATATTAGCTGTATCGGTGCATGGAAAACATTAGCCACGTTTTTCTTTCCATTAAAAAAAAGAAAAAAAAGAAAAAAAAACAGGTTTAAATATTTATCTCTATGACCAGAAAGCGCACGGATCTACCCGTCTTAGCAGGCACATTATTCCATGGTGCCGTCTCAGAGAGGAACGTTTAAACTGAAATTAAAGCTTGACAGCAGTGTGTCGGGAGACACTATGGTCTGAGTCATCACACAGCATTACTTAGCGTGATGGGCATGGTGGAAATATTAATTATTTAGCTAATGTTCCATTTAAGATCTTAAGTCAAATCAGGTGGACATGGCAGAATATATTTAGTAGTACAAAGGAATCAATCAATCAATCAAAATGTATTTATATAGCGCTTTTTTACAATGGAGCATTGTCTCAAAGCAGCTTTACAATCTTATATAATCTTAAAAGGCCAATCCCAAGTTGAGAAAGCCTAGGGTGACAGTGGAAAGGAAAAACTCCCTGAAAGTAGAAGGAA
>JAUZST010006877.1:0-14556 GCA_034779995.1 Parotocinclus haroldoi
AATTACAGCTTTGTAGCTTACAGGTAAAAAGTGCAAACACTGTTAATCACTTTAATAGACGCACACGGTTAAACTAGGTGGATTAAATGAAGTCAGTGTCACGCCGAGTCCTTTCTGAACCACGTGGTGAGCATTATATTGCGTTGGTGCATTCTGGAGGCCACCTAACGGCTGGACTAGGAACTACATACAAACTAAACTATAGGTACCCTAAATAGAGGGCTGAAATAAATCAAATAAAACTATTTTGTACATTTGGAGTGCAGCGGTGCAACAAAAAAGCAAAAAGGGTAGACATGATCTCAGAACAATTTTAATTAAAAACAGACCAAGAACCGCGAGGGTTAGAGAAACAAATGATGGTTACAGGCAGGGGCGTAGCCCCAAAATCTGGGTCCCGTGCACAAGCAGTGCCCATGGGCCCCCCTCAAAGCCCAACACCCCTCACCGGCGAAAAAGAACAGCGTTTTATCAACTAGACTATGTATTACATAAATGAAAAATAACTTCCACATTAACAAAATGCTACATTTATAATGATAGATAAACTAAATTTGACTCACTAGCCATTTCTCATTTTAAAATGGGTAAAAAGAAAACAGACATTTATACCCCAGTTAGTGCCCACTGACGGGCCTTCTTGGTCGCAAAATCATTAATGAGGTCCTTAAAGTCCAGTTTTCTTGTCAACTGACACATTACAGTATTAATAGCTAAAATGATGTGCTTTCATTTTAAACTATACGTCTGACGTAGTTTATTTAATCTAGGCTATTTGCTTTCACATTTGGCTCGCCTTTGTTGGGAAAAGAAGTGTGTTAGCAGTTGCTTTCCCTCATTCCTTTTTTTTATCTCTTGTCTGCCTCTCTTGTCTTTTCTGAAAACCTGGTTTAGCTTCCTTGGGCATCATCTTTCTCAGTCGGATTCAACGCGTACTGTCGCTTCAGCACAATGAACGCTAAATGCACTAGTTAAAAAGTCCAATGAAGGCATTTCATGCCTGGGCTGAGGGTGCCTGTGCCCGACACAAATGTAGGCTAGAACACACAATTCAATCCATCAATCAACTGATTTCTTTACAGAAAACATTACATTTACATAAGTTAGAAACACGTCTTGTGATGTTTAAATTATTTTATTATTTAAATTAAAATAAAATTTTACACTCCTTAAGAGCCCTTCTTCGACTTGGGCCCTGGTAACTTTTTACCCCACTACGACACCCCTGGTCACAAGTGATCACTGCTGAACTGGGACAAAAGTTGGTATCTCTGACAACTGATCATACGGATGTACACAGTCTACGTGGCTTTCTTGTAATGGAATTACGTCCTGTGGTGAAAAGTATAGTATATATGATGGGAAATAATCTCAATATTAATGTAAGATCTCTAACATTTACAAAATCAGAATGTCCCTAAAATGTCTGGGACTTGGCTTTAGATGGGAGACATTTCAGATTTTAGTCTATTACTGTTATTTTCAATGTCTATTAGTGTAGGTTCAGCATTAGGGACGTAAAATTGGACAGTTTCGCTTAAATTGGACTTTGGTCTCTTATTGCGTCAGATCTCGTGACGTTTGTGATGTAAAGGGAGGCGTTGGTCAGGCGGCGACAAATGAATCTTCTCCTTCGACTCGTTTTGGAATCGACTCCCGCCTCACTCGCCTTGCTCCTCCTACAGTGCACACTCCCGCTTGCTAAGCAGTTACTAGAGAGACGCTGTGCGAGAGGTCATCCAGTTTCCAGATATCTTCAGGAACATATTGGTGTTTTTAGACTTCACAAAGGTAGGTTTGTGATTATGGACATTTTAAAACACGTGTGTTCTCTGAAGCAATGACTTGTTGTTGTTTTTAAAACCAGCACCAGCTCACTTACTGTTGCACAGCTAACCTTTCTGTATTACACACATCCACCCATCCCGATGTTCTGGTTTTATTTTGTTCACCTTCCTTAACTGCTCGTATTCGTAACCAACAACACTGTGCTTATTAATATCTACTGACTATGTAGTAATAATAAAATCGCATTTTACCAAGTGGTGCCCTGCAGTAAACATAGCTAGCTTAGAGCTAGCTCCAAAGCTAACTGCATAGGGTATCAATAGAATAACCACAGTCGTTTAAGGGAAAATCAATCAATCATCTATGAGGTTTCTTAGATTAAATATTTTTAGATTTATAATTTAACTTAGATTCTATGCCAGCTTTAGTTTTAAACAAATATGACAGGGAGCCAACTCGTGTTAAGTTGAGTGAAAAAGTCATCTTTCATGTCATTGTCATTGGGGTGAAAGAGAAAGCACAAATATGTATTGTTTGTCCCTGCGCAGTGTAAAACAGAACGAGGGATAAAATGCTTAATAGTTTGATGTATTAGCACAGCAAATTGTTTTATTCTAAGAATAGAAAATCATGTTCTTGGTTTAAGAAAAAGCTAAGATGCACCTTCTGTTCTTTATGGATATGTAGGTAGTAAATGATGTCTGGGAGCTTGCCATTGAACATCAACATTAAGGAGCCACGATGGGACCAGAGTACGTTTATGGGTAGAGCGCAGCATTTCTTTACAGTGACAGACCCAAGAAACGTGCTTCTGTCAAATGTGGTTCTGGAGGATGCCAAAGCCATTGTGGAGGATTACAGGTCAGCAAGGTTGAACCTTCTTTTGGATAGGTTGAATATTCCCTTTTATTTGTATGTTATCTTTAGCTGTTTGTTCCTTTCTTTCTTGGTTTAACATGTTGTACATCACCAGTGTAAACTAAGCATGTGCTGTGTATGAAATCTAAACAAAATGATAATGACATGTGTCTGGTAGGAAGCAGTTGGAGCCATGTGATGTTGGTAATGTGTTAAAATAGCTGACCGCTGTGTCCTCCCACATAGGCAGGGTATTGTGAAACCAGGGCTGACAGAGGATCAATTATGGAGAGCCAAATACATCTACGACTCTGCTTTCCATCCAGACACGGGTGAGAAGATGCTACTGGTGGGCCGAATGTCTGCACAAGTGCCAATGAACATGACTATCACGGGCTGCATGCTCACGTTCTATAGGTAAGGTCACCACATGAAGCTCACCTATTTAAATTAATAAAGCTGATTTACATACAAGTTTTATATGCACATGTATTTTATTTCCTGTTGTACATTACATTATTCACGTGCACCTCGTCTTTAGGACAACACCAGCAGTTGTGTTCTGGCAGTGGGTCAACCAGTCCTTCAATGCCATTGTCAACTACACTAACCGCAGTGGAGATGCACCAATCACAGTCAAGTATGTGATCTCCTCTCTTGCAGGTGGTTTCATTATATATACTCTTAGAGGAAGAGGACTTGTATTTGTCTAATCGAGCAACCTATTCTGTACTACACAATTCTTTATCACAATAAGTAAATGTAAGAAATGGTAAAAAAAATGGCAGTTGGTTACATATTCAACAACCCCCTATTTAAAAAATGGGATACGCTTCCTGACTGCAATACTTGACTTGTAATGGAACATTCATGGTATGTAAAGAGTATAGCATATCTTGCATCCTATATGGTTAGTGGGTGAGCGATCTTACCAGTTGTTACCATCTGTTTGTGGCTTAATATATTGTATTGTTAATGCAGAAATGGGATAAATGACTCCACTGATTTGAGGTTATTGCTGCTATTTATTTGACTATTCAGAAAATGTTGCATTGTGTTGTGTTTAGCAGTTAAAAGTCATGTGTTATAAACTGCTTGAGATACTTCATTCACTGTGTTTGTATGTGTGCATTCTTTGCATTTTTGCAGTCAGCTTGGTGCAGCCTATGTCAGTGCCACCACAGGAGCTGTAGTCACTGCTCTTAGCCTCAAGTCCTTAGCCAAGGTATATACCTCCACATCACACAGCAGCTGCAGTCTACATTTTTTTTGTGTGTATAGTCGGGTCCAGAATTATTGACGCTTGGTAAACATGGCTGAAAAGGCTATACAAATATTTAATTAACTTAATTTTGCACAGACAAGAGAAATATCTAACCTTTTAATATTTGTATATTTAGTTCAAGTTGTGCATTTATGCAATCTCCTCAAGCATTATAGAACTGTAATTGGCGAAGTGCCAATTTCTAAATGCAGTGTTTCAAGTAAATGTTACTTGTGGTTTTGTTTACATGCTTTTTATACATCTTAAATGCTCTTAAACAATAGTTTAAGATGTGTTAGCAAGTGCCTCGTGTAGTATTTAAACACTAGTAGATCTAAATAGAAATGTAATATCATTTGGTGTAGCTTCTCCTTATTATGTTTGATGAGAGTAGAGGAATCCTACTAAATCTAGTACTAACTGGAATTTTATCCCTGTTTGTTATTTGACTATTAACCTTTTTAGTTGTACTTCATATTGAGCATAAACATTCAAACAAACAGAAACTTCACAGTATGCCAGAATCTGAGTTAATCCGAATTAAGGTCAACTACTTACAAATGCCATTGTTCTACCCGACTGTCATGTAACAGGAATCCATAATTATTTAAATGTGGTGGAATAGTGTAAGTCAATATGACTATATGTAAATATATGTTTAAAATGTATTTCCTTTTAAATCTTTACCTTTATATGTAACAGTTTTAAGACGAGTAAGATGACCCATCCATCCACCGCAATGGGAGAACGATAACTATCTGTAATGGTTTAGCCTATTTATTAGAATAATAGCAATAAATACATGTACTTGATGTACAGTGCTCCCTCGTTTATCGTGGAGGTTAGGTTCCCGGACCACCCGCGATAAACGAAAATCCATGAAGTAGGGACACTATATTTATTTAAGTATTTATACACTATTTTAGCCGTAGAACTTGCAGAACGTTCGGGTGGCATCGTAGAGCTTAAATGAATTCAGTGTAGAATGAAACTTTAACAAACGGCGAAAACAACACAGCAGACAAAAACTTGTCATGTTGGCAAGTAGTGGCAAGGCAATGGATGCACTAGTCTTACTTCTCGTTTTTGGTGCGTCTTCATAAATACACCATTTACTGTAATTCGTAATATTTTATGAAATTTTTTTACATTGCTTTATTGTAAGAATTAATATTTTAAATATATTTTTATAAAAATTTTATTTTATTTACTTTTTTATTTTAATATAAAAGTTTATCAAATATATGTATATGTTAACTATACCATATGTACTACGCATGTGAAGAGTTCCGCAAAAATCCACGAAACAGCGAAAATCCGCTATATAATTTTTTGAAAATCTGATTTTGAAATGCACCGAGTCTGCGAAAGGGGAACTGTGAAGTGGCGAGGGAACACTGTATTCAAATAAGGTTATAGTAATTGTTTTCTGCATTCACTAATACAAATAGAATGATTTGCTGAAGTACACCCTACTGATTTATGCTTCTCATTTAGTACTGATAAAGTAACCCAATTTGTTTCCAGCACCTGCCAGCAATCATGTCCCGGTTTGTTCCATTTGCTGCAGTGGCAGCTGCAAACTGCATCAACATTCCCTTCATGAGACAACGGTGTGTATAAAAATATATATAATTTGCTTCATATACACTTAGTGACATGTATATCTAAACTGTGAAGGTTTTTATTTTGCCCTCTGTCAGTGAACTAAAGTATGGTATTCCTGTTACTGACGAGGAGGATAATCGCCTGGGAGAGTCTGCCAACGCTGCTCAGCAGGCCATTTTACAGGTTGTGGTTTCTCGAATTGGCATGGCAGTGCCCGCCATGGGTAAGGCACCAAATGTTTTTACAATTAGGAAAATGGCTTCATGCTTCTCTCTAGAATGCTTATGTTCTTTTAGTCATTCATATCTTTATATGCTTTATCCTGGTCGAAGTCATGGAAAAGCCGTAGCTTTGGAATATTGGAGATTTTAATTGAACTGAACTAATCAGGTTATTGAAAACTGCATTAGGCTGCTCATTGACTAATATTAGGAATGTCTTATTCGAACATTTATTGTAAGGTATAATATCTTCAATGTTATATGTTGTATTCTGCTTGCAGCTATTCCTCCAGTAATCATGAACGCGTTAGAGAAAAGAGCCTTCATGAAGGTAAAGTCAAACAAATATATTAAATATCTTGTTTGTATTTCTATCAGTTAAGTGCTGGCCTGTCTACTACCCCAGGCACACATTATGGGATTCCCACACATAGCAGCTTGTTCATCCAGCTTGTTTACTTTGGAACATATAAATAAATCACAGTTTGATACCTAATAATTTGTATTTAATAGTTCAACATCCTGGCTTTGTGTAGCATACCCCAAACAAATTATATTAAATAATTTACCCCACTGTAACCTGTTTAGGTGTTTGTGTTGATTTTCGTTTGCATGTTCAATACATAAATCTGTTTCCGTTCAGTGGATTACTTGCAGTTCTGTCACAAACATGGACTCCTTGTCCATGGCTTTCTGGCCGTGTGATTTTCATTTATTTTATTATGCAAATGTGTGCTACTTTTAAATCACATTGTTTTGAGTGGTCTATCTTGATGCTTTGATATCTTACGTGGTCTACCCATATGTCGTCCTTTTATAGCCTTCCCAATTTGTTGATACTAGCATCTATTTTTAGACACAGCTAACTGGAAACAACCAGCATCTTTTGTCACACTGTGTTGAATTAGGAGTTTTGTAATCCTGTCCACTGTTTCTGTTTACGACTCTTTTGTTGGAGCCATGTTCTCTTTCAGTTTGCCAAGTCCAACAGCTTTTTACGGCATGCAAGCAAATGATCACTCAGTAATTCTGTCCTCAACAATGATAATAATAATTTTCTCCTCTCTTTGACCTGGAAAGAATATGCCATTGATTACAATAGTTTTTTTTGTTTGAGGTCTGCTTCATGAAGGCATACATCATGCTGTCAAATCAGTGAATTGTTTATTTGCTACAAAGTAAAAAAAAAAAGCTGAAAGCTGAAAAAACATCCACCGTGTGGCAATTCCATTTTGGTTTTTTTTAACAAGAGTAATAGTAAAGGTAAAAGTTTTCAGCTCATTCTGCTCTCACCCCCCCAGCGGTTCCCAGTTCTCAATGCTCCAGTGCAGGTTGGGCTTGTAGGACTATGGTGAGTATCATTTGCAATGACCGAATCAAACCCACTGAAAATAGACTGTGATCACAACTGACATTTCTGTACTTGTCATTTCTCTTAGTCTGGTGTTTGCCACTCCATTGTGCTGTGCCCTGTTCCCCCAGAAGAGGTGAACTTTTTTTTTCACAAATACCTGTCTTAACATTTATTAAAAATAGTTGGTCTTTTTTGCATTATTGATGAGCATTGCTACTGTAATTACAGCTCTATGAACGTGACTAGTCTGGAGCCCGAGTTGCAGGAGAGGATACGACAGAACAACCCTAATACCACTTTGGTTTATTTCAACAAGGGTTTGTAATAGAAAATCCAACTGTTTTATTCTGATGTAATAAGAGTTTAGTGGATGCATCTTTTTTCTGTTTAAACATAAATTTACTTTGTGTTGTGTTGTAAAATCAATATATAATAATATGCAGTTCAGTACACAGCAATCAGCCAGGACATTACAACCAACTGCTTGATTCTACACACAATGACTATTGGGTCAGCTCTACTAAAGAGGTGCTTTTTGTAGTCCTGTAGTCCCATGCTTTGCACACGTTGTCCTTTCACCCTATTATTTAGTGGTCAGAGCACAGAGAGCATAGAATCATTTCGATTGTGGATCATTCTCAGCATTGCAAAGAAACTGATGTGGTGGTGTATTAGTGCGTTGTGCTGGTACGAGTGTATCCAACAAAGAAGTGCTGCTTTATTTTTTCATATATTTTTTAAAAACGGTGCCCTCTCACTGTACGGTTTGTTATATCCTATAATCCTTCATCAGTGGGACAGGATGTTGCCCACAGGAAGATGTTGGCTGGTTGGGGAACTATTCTCAGTCCTGCATTAAGTGTGAGGCTTAAAAAAGAAAGAAAAGAAAGAAATCCGTACCTCTATGTCTAATCCATTGAACCAGTGCAACAAACACTATCGGGTCACCATCACACCAGTGCAGTGCTGAGAATGATCACCACTCAAATAGTACTGGGTGTAGATGGCTAACAATGTATGCAAAGCACTCTAGTTGTACAACTACTAAAACAAGTGGTGTTTTAATGTTTTGGCTGATCTGTATATATTTACAGTAGATGGTGCTTTATTTGGAAGTGCAGTTGAAACTATGTTACCTGGCACTTACTCTGAGGGTGTAGTTATTTGTGATTACCTGTCATTATTTATTTTTCCACGCAAAAGTATATTGAACTTCTTCACATTTACTTCACAAATAACTATAATAAGCAGTTTATAGACAACCTCAAATTGTAACCACAGTTTGACAGTTTAAGTGGTTTCATTCCACATGCACATTTTTGTGCATATTAAAGTGCATTTAACCCACTAGCTCCTCACAGCACTCGCAGATTTCAGGAGATAGAAAAGTTGACCAGTACACACTCCCTTCCCAATGTAAAAGCGGCATAATTGTCCAGCAGTTGATTGTTTGACAGATATAAGTCAGTGCCTGAACCGGAGTCCAGTGTGCGTTTAGTACAGTTTATGGGACGATATGCAGATTTCAGATGTTACATTGTTGTGTATAAAGACTGTAGTAAGTTGGGTTGCAAAAAAACAGTGTGGTGTAGCACTTAAATTGCTTAATTAGCTTGTGAAACTTGTAGAATAAAGAAGTGTACCCAATTTACCTAGAGCTGGAAGTTCCAATTACTGATTTTAAAAACTGTTACGTTATTCCTGGTAGTGTTAACAAGAGATTGAACCATGGCAGCAGAACAGCCGAGGCATATGGAGCACAGTACTAGTCACGACTTGTTTTAGAGCACAGTATACTTCTTGAACCCTTTATTGAAATCTATGTGTAAATATACTGCTCACAAAAATTAAGGGATATTTTAAAATGAATAGTCTAAATACATGTAAAGCTGATTGCGAATGTTTAGAATTGGTTTGTGTGCATATATATGAGATATTTATTGATGCAACAGTAAACGATTTCAAATCAGATGGTTGTGTTGAAACATCCAAATACCAAACTGTCAGTCTGTTGTGTAGATGTTTGATGTTTTTGTTTGTTTTTGTTATCCTTCTTGGCAATATGTTGCTTGTAGCTTAAGCATATATGATCAAATCTGTATTTCACCAAGTATCATAATAAAATTGCAGTGTTGTAGTTTGGCGGTTGTTTTGTAGCTTTGCCTTACAACTCTGTTTTAAATACCCTTTAAATAAAACATCCGCTGTGTCCACAGGGAGGCGATAAAGCCTGTGCTACTGGACAATTAACTTTACAGTACATGGCCACTGCTTGGTCAGAATGCACAAAATGCTTTTACACAGTCCGTTGTAGTGCACAGTAATCTGTAGTTTATGCAAACCTAACTTTACTAATAATCATTACATGACACATTTAGTTGAGCTTCATTTTAAATGCACAGTAAGTATGTGGAATAGTTTAATGCTTGAATAACTGGGAAGATCAGAGCACATTATCAGCTTAGCAGGAAATTCCACACAAGATTATACAAGAAACGCACACAATTCAACCATAATGCAGCACAATACAACACTGACAAGTACAGTACAGTCCACAAGTAAAATGCCACTTTGGCAATGTATCAAAAGCAAATCACAGTAATGTACCTTACTATGTAACTACTGAATAAAGTCTTAGCACAACTTGCAATTGGTGTTGATTTTTTTAAGGATTTGCAATTATTTTGCACTTGTCTACTTGATGGTTATGTTAATATTAAAACTTATAGTATAAGCCAGGGGTTTTCAAAGTCTAAGACTGAGTGCAACATGCTGATATGTTCAACGAGAATCATTTTAAAAACGCTTAATGCTGGTCTAATGATTTTAGTTTTTATTATTGTAGATATGCTTCTGTATAAACAAGCTTGCAATGTCACAACACACATCTGTCACTTCTAAGTGTATTTCGTATATGGGGTTCCTAATATTCTGCAGATTGTTTGCCTGGTTTGTCCTGCCTAGTTTATTTAAAGACACAATGTTCACGAGCTAATTCATACCTGTCTACATCTTTTTTTTACTCAGCTGAACCACAAACAAAAAGTGAATTTTGCATTTGCTAAGCTTTGGTAAATACAGCTAATAGTATATTTTACATGTTCACTATACCCCCACAAAAGTCAACCCTAATCATATTATACTTTGTCTACATACTTATTCAATTCAATTTTATTTATATAGTGCTTTTTACAATGTAGCATTGTCTCAAAGCAGCTTTACAGTAATACAATTATTTAAAACACCTGTTTAGACACCTGGATTAAGTTTATTCTCAGGTTAAACAAATAATCGTCTCTCACTTTTAATAGTCTATGGTCTTTATTCAAAGTGATTGATTTATCTAATACTGGGAAACAAACTCTGTGTACATGAAACAAACTGATGCTTCGTTTAAACACATCAACGTTTTATTCCAGTAGCATATCACATACAGCAGAGTACGTTTTTGTGACAACAGCTTTTACATTTTGCATGCCATGGCTTCAGGATCTTTGGCTGTCCATACTGTAAACACTAGCGAGCAATTAAGTGTGTTAAGCTTCAAATCTGCCCACTCACATCAGAGTTTCAGGTCAGACCGTCATTAAAACACACAAACGCCAAGCCCCCATTTCCAGAAGCAGCCAGCCAGGAGAACCTGATTGAGTGAAGAACAGCACAATACCATGCAAAGTGCTAAAACAACAGTTCACAAACAGAACTACCACATGCCTGAATATGATGCTAATCTAAACATTATTTCTTGTCACAATTTTAGTAAGACTAAAGACCGTCACAGAGTTCTCCTGTGTGAAGTTTAAATATTTGTTTTAATCGCAATTGAATAATTTTATGTGCTACACAATGCAGATAAAATAATAATTCGTATTTTCTCATCCTGATCAAGTAGCAAGTATTCCAGTAGTTATTTCTCAATTATTATTTTCCTAGCTGCCTCCAAAACAGTCTCCTTGCTGACTTTGTCTCCGAACTCCATCTCCCGGTGTTCTAGAACAATTCCCTATAAATGGCAGGAATGAAACATAAGTGTCAATGACATGCATGTACAATAATTCAGAAATAAGCATATAAATCTATTTCTTGGTTTATTAAAAAAAATAACAGCATGACAAAATTGAAAAGCTCCTCATCTTCCCGCCATCCCCGATATTTAGTATTTAAAGTGGGATATCAGAATCAACTCCTGTAACTTGCTGTATTGCTGCTTGGTATAAATACCTGCTTGCCGGGTCCAATGACAAACACACCACCCAGGACAAATCCTTCTCCATTCATGTTGCCCTGGTAACCGGTCTTCCAAGCTCTCAAAAAGTTCTGCAAAACCCCTAGACGAATGAGGCCAAGAAACCCCATCTTCCTTTGGATCGGCCCATAGAACACTCGCTGAAACACATGCGCATGTTTCTTGAACTTGTATTGTATAAAATGTAATCCAAGAACTACTGGATTGTCTACATAGGAATCACACTGAAAAACCATGAGTGGTTCCTAACCCTCTCATCTAGGAAGATATCTCCAGCAAAGTGTGGTCTGAAGTCCTTAATCTCTGTACCGATGTTCTCTTTGACCACTGCATACAAAGGAACTCCAAGCTTGTCAAGCTGGGCTTTCAGAGAGGACAGCTCAGCGGCCTCCTGCAAGAACGCAAGGACACATGGCACATCAGCAGTGGACAAGTATGGTGGTGTATTGTAAAATGTTGTAATTAGGGAGTAATTATGAGAAAATATAACTGATGTTCACTTTGGAGGCTTCTGCAGTTTTTGCAAAGGAGCAGCAGTTGTCTTAAAGTCACAGAGCAAGCCACCCCACTTGTGCAAGGTTTGCTGGAGTCTGGTTGCCAGAAACCCTCTAGCACTCATGAGAAGGACAACACAAGGAGGACAAGAGACAACTGTCATTCTCTTAATAGAGATGGACAGCTAAAGGTCCATTGGGCATCACTGATATCACTGACATAAATTACCTGACCAGTTAGTTAAAGGTAATGTCAATACTTTCATTTTCCATACATTCATTTATTTATTCAGTCCTCATGTTTTCTTGGCCAGTTGTTCAGCTCCTTTAGAGCTAAAAAGGAAAATTACAAGTATGACAAGTGCATTTAATGAAGTTCCTGCTTACAAAATGTGTTATATATTTCCATATTATCTGCATAAATGATTACAAGAGAAACTTTTGCAGTGTGTGCAATTAATATAAATACCATCTATGGTGCTCAATGATACTAAGATTTCACAAGCCAAGCACAACGTAAAATTTGATTCATTTACACGACTGCTCTGTTGCAAAAACTGCAGAAGCCTCCCATGTGAATACTTCCATCAGTTAGATATTTTCTCGTAATTACTACACTGTTCTTATAGTTATGTACATTTTACAACATACTTTCTTGCAATAATGACAAACTGAAGAATTTATTTGACCTCTCTGCACAAAAATCATCCAGGCCGTCTTACAGCCATGATCACTGCTCCAGACCCCTCCCACAATGATCCAGCTTTAAAGGTCTTTTCATCTGAACTCGGAGGAAAAATAGGGAAAAAAAGCTGAGAAGCATAAAAAAGCCTATATGCAGTTGTATTGTTTACTTAAGATTAGATTAATTTCATATCCTCATTGTACATTATTATACATATGTTTAATTGGGTATTGTTTTTCTTTTTATTAGATATACAAAGTCGTACTTTTTTATTGTCGTGTGTGTGAAATACTGTTTGAGGCTTACTACTTTTGGGTTATTAGAGCATCCCCGATTTTGCAAAATATACCCCCAGTTCTCAAAATAAGGTTGCTGATATGTGAGCAAATGCGTAAGGTCTTTCTCACCTCCTGCAGTCGTTTTGAGTTCAGCATTCTCAAGGTACTCTAATGAGGCAAACTCTGGCTTGGTTAAGAGAAAATTTGTGTTGGCGATAAGTACGCCAGCGATAGCAGCTCCCACCGCAACAAAACCAGATAACCACATGCCCATCGTGAGGCTCTCCCCCTCCAAACTCGGGGTTGCTGTAGAAAGATCACAATGTAAGACATTGTTATACTGAGCAACTAATAGAAAATGATAAAACACTTAGAAGGCTACAGTCAAAGTTGCTTTTCATCTTTCATTCGACAACAAGTTGCGCTTTATTTCAACAGCCTGATTTTAGCTCAACATGGGTAGCTCTTACACCATCTGTAGTCTACACTGCACTATAATACAAGCACATGCACATGAGACTAAAGTAGTACCTTTCGATTTACAGATGGCAGGATTGTTGCTCTGGGCCTTCTCAGACAGCTGTGGCTTTGTTGAAAATTTATGATAGCTGTTGACACTGACAGATGTAAAGGAGTCTTCTGACTTGTAGAACAACTGGCATCTTACCAAGTAGCATGGTCGATACTTTAGGTGGGCTTTGTTCCGTAAAACTCCATTAGGGTTCCGACTTGAGGCTAGGTCTAGTAGCCAGTGGGACTTTGGGGCAGCAGAACAGAACTTATTGACTTGTTTCACAATTGTATGGGAGATACAGCTCCTTCTTCCCAGAAATAGGGTTAAACACTTGGGTCGTGCCTGTACAGAGGCCATTGGCAGTAAGGTTTAATCAAACCATTTTCATTTCTACCAATTAAAATCCTGAGGCCAAATCTCTGGAATGAAAAGGAAAAATCCTCTAAATACAATTATTTAAAAATTATTTGCAGAGTCAATTAAATGCATTATTGTGTTTTCTGCGGCACTACGCATGTACCCAGATCAACTGTACCAACACCTACTTTGAGTAACCTTTCAGAGATTAATATCATATATCACCTTTTTCAGCAAGTGTTAAGTCAGTGTATTGTAGGTAATAAACGTGTAATGCAGGTAATAAATATGGTTTCCAACTTCAAAATGCAACTCCATCTCATGCCCAATAACATGCCTGAATAATGCATTTTCTGTATTAAAATCTATTTAATTATTGGGGTTTACTCCATGCACTTGTATGTGACTGTACTGAACTGCATTAGGTTTAGTTAGGACTTAGACATTTTAGATTTATGTAGATTGCATTTTGCAACCAGATGACACAATTATCATACAGCACACTCCCACAAGATTTTATAACTATAAGAATCCTAATTTCTGGTTTTCACTCTATTAGTTAATTTATCACAAAGGTACAATTTAGCATTTTATTTACAGTTTTAACCTCTATTTTTTGTTATTTCTTTTAACTTCAGGCGACTGAAGTTTTTCTGTTTAAAGTAAATAAAAAAAACAATAAAATGGACACCGTTTTGAATCATTTGCCATGCAGAATTTACAAACAAATCATAAACAATCTGAATTGTTAGTATTGTGAATTGTATAGAGAACAGAGTGCATGGTTACACTGGAATTTATGAATGTCGCATATATACATTGTGTTGTAGATCGTTTCGAAAAACTTGTTTGCAAATTTATTTTTCAATGAACAAAGTTGGTAAGCAAC